>CM055189.1:20778097-20925597 GCA_029224185.1 Karalla daura
GAGCACGCGTGCGTGCGTGTGTGTGCCTCTGTCACCGCTTGCCAAGTGCTCCATCTTAGCCTGTCAGGTTGGTAACTGCAGGTATCAACAGGTGTCCGGCTAGCAGCTCTGTTTATGTCTCGCAAGCCGCGTTTCAAAACTTTTTCTTTTTTTCACAGCTTCCACCGAGGAAAGAGATATGACGAGGATCGAAGCGCTCATGCAGAAAAGGGAGCTCTGGCTGCCACATGGGCATAGTCAGGCCCAGGCCCAGGGGCCGTATAATATCCGCAACAGACATAAGGAAGGGGGGGGGGCCCTCTCCACATCCTTCTCCACATCCAGCCAGGTTCCTTTAATCCCTCATTCTCGGTCCTGGTGAAAAGTTTTGAATCCAACCCTCCTGGATCAAACAACAAGGAGTGACTGATGTTTCATTTTAATCCCAACTCACAATAAGAGCAACAATGCCCGCGGCTAGAGCCAGCAACACCTTTAATCCAACCTGTCAAGTGTAAATGTTGATGAACAGATTAACTTGTATTGATAGATAGATAGATAGATAGATAGATAGATAGATAGATAGATAGATAGATAGATAGATAGATAGATAGATAGATAGATAGATAGATAGATAGATAGATAGATAGATAGATAGATAGATAGATAGATAGATAGATAGATAGATAGATAGATAGATAGATAGATTCTGCTGGACAATAATAAAAGGGCCGGGGGCAGGGAAACAGGTGAGGGTGGGGCAAGGTAAATCCTGTAACAGACGAGAGTTTGAGTGTGGATTAACATCAATTCTCAACAGCTCTGGCTTTGTTGGCTGCCTGGTCTCTGAGAGGAAGATGTGGTAGGAAAAGAGGGAGGGGGTAGAAAATGAAGGGAGGGGAATATGGGGGGGACAGAGAAGATCTGTGACTGAATGGAACTTTTTATGAGCACAATAGCTTCCAGTAATTATACAACGGTGAAGCGTGGCGATAAATAAACCAACACCTTCGTAATGACACAGCAGACCCCCCCCCCCCCCCCCCCCCCATCGTCAGAAAGTTTTAATTCCCCATATGTGGACTGCCCCCTCCCCAAAAAGCAAACTTTCAGAGCGGTAAAGGTGGCGTGGAAGTGCTCACCAGAGGGCCAGTCGCTCTTTGGGGTAGTCCAGGCGCTCCACGGCTCCCAGCAGCAGCGGCAGCGAGTGCGCGGAGTTCCTGCAGAGCAGCGCGATGACGACCCGGGGAGCCAGCAGAGCGGACTCGGGGCTCCACCGCTCCTCGGGGAAATACCCCCGGCTCGGGCCCGGCAGGAGGACGAACAGCAGGCCAGAGAGCAGGGCAGAGAGCAGCGGGGCGACCCGGGGCATGGCAGGGGGGAGAGGACCTGAGAGGAGGTGGACACAGAGAGAAGGACGCGGAGGAGGATGTGGAGGAGCCGAGGGTCCCGCTGTTGTGTTATGCCGACAGGGAGGCGCAGCTCCGTCTGCAGACGCCGCCGGAATTAAAGGGCATGTCCACGTCACTCAACACTGTGCCCAAAATGCTGTGGTTAAGCCGCATTTATCTACCCGGTGTTTACGGTGAAGATGAACCGCGTCACATCATACTGAATATTACTGAAGTGGTGGGTGCTGTTGATGGAGATTTATTCGTTGAAACGAGGATGAGCGGTTTCCTTCTGGAATTTGCTATCCTCCCCTTTAAGAGCGAGCAGGGAGCAGAGGGTTTGCTCCTTTTCCGTACCCTGGTGCACCGTCTTGACGACCTGCAGGGGTGGGGAGCGGGCGAATCGCAAACGCCCTTGTGACTTTCATTGTGGTGCTGGAATTAAGGACAGTAATATTTGATTGACTATTGATCAGATATCTGTCTTGTCATTCTACCTCGGCCTGGCTATGTTTGGTTTATATGGTGCTCGTGGGTAGGTGCAAATAAATGTGCGTTTATCCTCATGATGCTGTGCACACTACGTATACAAAGCTCAGAGAAGGCAAACGCCGGCATTATAATGAAAGAGACACAGAAGTGGCTCCTAGATTTCTTGAGTTTACGCAGTTCAGCTAAGTAATTGCGATACAAACTGCGGTTTCCAGATTGTTTAATCATGCAAGTTTGAAGATGAAGTGTTGCTTCAAACTCAGATGTTGAATTTCCACCGTGAAGCTTAGTGACTGCACTGGACTGAACTGCATATTCGTATTTAAAAGCTTTTAAAAACTAATTTTATTTATCAAACTTTATCTTTTCAACTTTAAATATAACAACAATAATGATAATAAAACAATAATAACTAGGGTCACATATGTCACAAATAAACATTACATTAGATTCAACTTTGTCATTTCACATAAAAAGAATATATAGCGTTACTAGTTCTATTGCAATGTAATTCAAACTCAGACAGTGCTGGAAAGCTTTGCTGATTCATCTATGGACTATTCCCAACGTGCTTTACTAATTAGTAAAATTTCAGAAAATGCAACCGAAGCTATTCCTCTATGATGGAGTAACGAAACTCAACACTTAGCATTAGGATGTTTGGTTAATAAACATCTTCAACCAGTGATTAAGCATACAAATAGTTCTACATTTTTTTTATTCTGTTCATAGTTGTGGTTTGAATTGTATTGAACATAAAGGAGTGTTTGAGTGTTTCATTTGTGCTCTGACATGGCTCATTGACATGAGAGACACGAGTGAGTCCTCCACACCTGGCATGCTTAGTCTGGGACAGGTTTCCTGTAGATAAGATGGGATCTTGGCCTTGTTCCAGAGCACCCTATGAACACTAGGTTGTTTTGACTCCACTGTGGCTGTGTGAAAATACATGAATATGTTTGAAAAAAGACTCAGTGAACATAATGTTCAAGTTTTGGGAATTTCCCTCAGAAGAAAGGGAAAATCAAGGATCTCCTCTTACATCATCGTCATTTGTATCGTAGATCTTTTCATGTAATAGAAGTAGAGTGTGCAGATGGGCAAATGTGAGTGAGTAAGGATTAGAGTTTCTTTCTTTAGAGTTTCTCTCGGCCTTACAGTGAGCTTTTTTTGTCCTCATGTGGAGGACACAATGTTGGTCCTTCCACAGGTTTACACTGTTTCATGTTTTTATGTTGAACTAGGCTCTCCCACATGCCTGGGCTAAGGTGAGGGATGTCCACTGGGTTTTCATCTGCACTTAACCCGAATGTTTAACAACTGTCAGGGGAAAATACATACTAATGGCCAAAAAGCCAAACCTCATATTTAAAAAATAATATTTTTTGAGAAGACATTCTTGCAGAATCCGTCTTGGCAAGGGTAACCACTACACTATTCTCTTTTCTTTGACTATATTACTGTGTTATATGTTAATGTATGAACGTCATTCCCTGTTTTACCATCAGATAGTCCTGTAGATAGGTGGATTTGTGTTTTGGTCATCACTGCCGTTGTGGAGTTAAACTGTTCTCTGGCTTTTTCTTAAAATATAGGTTTTAGCTGCTTGTTTATTCCTCCTCTTGTTCCTTCTTCTATGTCTTTGCTGTGAAAACAAATACAAAGGGCTTGGCTTCAGAGGCAATGACTGCTACCTGTCCTGAACTTAATCACACTCTGTGGTTTTGTTCTTTTGTTCCCTCTAACATCAGTGAGATGGATGTTTTCTTTTGGATCATGCAGTGAGCGCTTGTGGTTTTCAGGTTTTTCTGACACGGTCAATGAGTCATCCCAGTCGGACATTGTGCTTGCCGTGAGTGTTTCTGATCCTGAGGTAGAGCTGTCAGAGGTTTGCCCGTGGCTCTGCTGCCACCCGCCCACAGCAGGAGTGGGCCGATTGTGGCACACGGGCTCAGACGAGCTGGAGCTGCAGCTGCAGGGATTACTGGGGCTGACAGGGAGAGGCATGAGCCGCTGTAGCAGGGAGTATCTCATCACTGCAGGGGAGAAAAAACGGGCAAAAGAACATGCACAGCTGTTAGCTGAATTATATAAGCATAACACTGTGTTCTTGGCAATGCAGCAAACAAATGGTTCAATGAAGAAAATCCTGTAGTTATGGCATGCATTAAATCAGGTTTTATCATCGTAATTGTCATTGTGCACTGTACAGGTTACAGCCTGTAGTTAGCATCTAGAAAAAGTGCAAAAGAATCGTGCATATATAGAAAGAGCAAATGCAAGAGTTATGGGATAGTGGTGCTATAAATTACAATATATACTATATCGTAGTATTGTGGTATGTCCAGAATGCATGATGCATTGTTTCATAACATGTCTGGCTTTAATGGTATATGCAAAATGGACTGGCTCCTATACAGAATTTTTCTAGTCCTCATGACCACTCAAAAGGCTGTACAGACACGAGGCACATTCACTCATTCACACAGGGTCACACGCTGGTGGCAGAGGCTGCCCTACATGGCCCATCTGCTTGTCCAGGATTTGAGAACATCCACCCACATTCCCACCCTGATGACACAGCATCAGGCTTAGTTTGGGGTTATCTTGCCAAAGGATATTTCGTCATGTGGGCTGCAGGGGGGCTGTTTGAAGGTCAAACCTCCGAACTTCTGATCTGTGGACAAACGTGTTGCCCCTGAGCCATTATTCCCTGTTTAGAACAGTGGAAATGATAGCAATACACTATGTACAGTAAACAGTATGTTAAATATGTTCAATGGGATATGAAACTATAAATACAGTATCACATGAGCGTCATGTACTCAGACATGTTTGTCAAAATCACTTAGTAGAGTGTCATGAGCCTTGAGGACCAGAGGTCTCCAGGTCCCCTGTGAGCTGAAATGAGATAAGACGAAATGCCCGTCACTCTGAAAATAGAAGATAGCAAAGATAGCAAAAATATTTTCATACTCTAAAATTAAAAATGAATACTTTAAAATGATTATAACATTGTAACAAATTACATGAGCTTCAATTGAAATGCAGTATATTGTGCCTTAGGCATTATAAACACATTCCAGCAGGTGATTGCACCATTGCATAATTGCAACTCAAATCATAAAGTGGTCTATAGAAGCTATAAAAACACATCTCCTGTCGCCTTAGGGTCATTTGATCAAAGATTATCTCTGAGCTGTAACTTTTTGCAACACTAACAAAATCTGTAGTCGCCATACAGTTTTGGCTTACAAATACTGAAAATGACAGTATGCTATTTGAAATCCCCGGTCGCAGATTATGGCCTAAGTGCAAATGTGAGCTGTCAGCAGTTCAACAAAAGAGTGATTTTACCTTTCTGGGTTGGCTTGTTTGAAGTATTTAAGAGGCCTGAATAGCTGGAAGTCATTGATATTTCAAAAGGAAAAAGATTTTAAAAAAAAAGGAAAAATATCCTTTTTCTTTTTAACTTTTTTCCTTTTTGACACAAATCATGTTGAGCATTTGAATGTGAAGAGTCTGCAGACTGGTGTCAAGGGACTGTAGCATTGGCTCATGTGTCTTCAGAGGTGAAAAGAAACTGGTTAACATTGTGAACAACACACTTTTTGACATCTTCTGACTACTCATACACAGACACACACTTGTAATTGCATAAGTGGTCTTGCATCAGAGTGGCGTGTTGCAGCCCTGCAATAGTCTGTATCTCCACTTCAGAGCAATAAAGTGACGCCTGCTCCCTCAGAGCAGCCTTGGAAGCTTTTTATCTGATGTTTTTCTCTGCTATAGAGATCAAACAGTAACAGGAAATCATGCATAGATACACAGACTCTCTTTTAACACAGAGACACTCAGCTGACAATAATACACATTTTAATATGATTAAATAGGTGTGATATACTGTATGTATGTCATACTTATGATATACATGTGCAGTGTGTTTTGCATTCTTTCTTTCTCTCACTCTGATTTTTTTTTGCCACTGCTGTGAAAAATAATCCTGGGAAATACTTGGTGAATAAATCCTACAGGGGAAATGGAGACAGAGGGTGAAGAATGAAAGAAAGACAAAAGAATTTGAATGAGGGGCAGCAGGACTCAGATTACCAGAAAAGTGGGCAACAAGCATCAACATCCTACTACGTGACAGCACACTACACAAAGCTTTTATCTGCTGACTGATAGGTGAGATGGGGTAGTTTAACATTAGCGAGGCGGAGGCAACGAGGTTCAGAGTGTGCTCGCCTCTTTGTTGTTGTCCACGGCACAGTTCTCTGTTTGACTGATACCCAGCAGTCAAGATGGCCCTGGATTGTGGTGCATATATGTCGATATACACACATATATATGTAGTGGTGTGAGTGCGTGTGTGTAAAGAATAACTCTGATAGAGGCATTGAAGCATGTGGAAATGTTGTGACTTGGAGCTGAGATGAGAGCGCGATAGCAGGGCTGTGATGTCGTGTTGCAGCTCGCAGCACGTTTGCCCACCACTCCTGTTACATTATGATCCAGCTGACATAAACACACTGGGGCATTGTGCAGAAACTGTATGAAGACAGGAAATGCTATAGGTCAACCAACCAGTTTACCCCCTACCACCCTTCTTTGGCATGCACACACATGTACACCTACATGTACCCACAAGAGTACATCTAGTGTTGCAGTTGCAATTATACCCATACAGGCAATAGACAATGTAGACAGACAGATAGATAGATAGATAGATAGATAGATAGATAGATAGATAGATAGATAGATAGATAGATAGATAGATAGATAGATAGATAGATAGATAGATAGATAGATAGATAGATAGATAGATAGATAGATAGATAGATAGATAGATAGATAGATAGATAGATAGATAGATAGATAGATAGATAGATAGATAGATAGATAGATAGATAGATAGGTAGGTAGGTAGGTAGGTAGGTAGGTAGGTAGGTAGGTAGGTAGGTAGGTAGGTAGGTAGGTAGATAGATAGATAGATAGATAGATAGATAGATAGATAGATAGATAGATAGATAGATAGATAGATAGATAGATAGATAGATAGATAGATCGGTAGATAGATCGGTAGATAGATCGGTAGATAGGTAGTTGGCCTTGTGGAATTAGAAGGATGTTTCTTGAAAATAATATAACTGGACGGATATCCTCAATGTCCTCAACATCACTATCATTGAGAGCTTGGAGAAAATCCCTGGGTGGTGCATCACCATCTGCAGGATGGTTCAGAGCTCTAAAGAATGTGTCTGGTTCTTGTAGCATCAAGAGAACAAAATGATTTACTGTACATTGTTTTCCTGTGGTGTGGGAGGTCTATTTCCTCTGTCCATTGTTGTTTCCTGTTGTTAACTTGTAGCAGCTGCAAAGCAACAAGTGCTTATGAAATCTCTCTCTGTCTATGTCTGTCTCCCTCTCTCTCTCTCTCTCTCTCTCTGTCTATCACTCTTTCTCTCTTTACCTGAAAAGTCTGGTTCGGATCCCAGTGTCAGCACATAAAGTTCAGTTGTGTCACTGATGACATCTCACTTGTTTATTTGCAAACACAGAAGAGATTGCAGCAGTTTCCTCTCAGTCTCTCCTCTAAAAGCATGCATGCTTTGGTCAGTTGGCTCTTGACTCTAAATTGCCCCCAGGTGGGGGCAGCACAAACACAAACAATCACAAATCCACAAACACAAATCAACAAATTCAAGCTGATGTAAGTTGAATACAGTTGTCTTGCTCAGACAACTAATGTTGTACTCTCACCTTCCAATCCTTTCACTTCATTAGTTATAAGCCACAAGAAAGATGTCTGTATGGAAAAAGAATCTTTATTCTGTTGAGTTGATCTATAGAAAATTGACGTCTTGTGTGTTGTAAATTTTGGGAAGTTTTCAGACTCCATCCTACAGGATTGTCCCTGAAAACTTAATGTAAAATGGGTCTTAACCTTGCTGTTGTTCTTCAGGTATGAGAATGACCCACCCTCAATCAAAGTCTAAAATAAAACAATGTCATTGAATTTAAAATGCCAAATTTAATCTATTTTGCATAAAGAAATAACCTGCCATTCAAGACCAATTGTGAATAACATGAGTATCGCAAGAAAAGATAAAAATTACGTCAACATGGCTTTTTGTGACTTTACTTGACTTTGCGTGATATAATTGTGACCTTACATGATAAAACGTGACTTTATGCGATAAAATGTGACTTAACATTGTGAAACATCAAAAAATATGACATGACTTAATATGACTTAAGATGACTTAACATGACTTAATATGAGGTCTGGAACTGACTCTGTGCATAAATTTACCTTTTTCTAATGTTGGGGTCACTTTAGGATAATGTCATTTCAAGTTGACAAAACTACATTTATGTGGTTTTTCTCTGCTCTGAAACAGGCAACACATGCACATATTTGTGTATTGCAAGTGTAAGGAAGCAAGAGTACCCAGGGAAAACCCACGCAGACTTGAGGAGGCATGCACACTCCACACAGGAAGGACCTCAATCTGACAGGGTCTAAAACAGTACTAATCACTCAAACAAGACATTTCTGTCTCTATCCACACCCTTCTACTAACTCTTTCTCCACCTCTTCCTTCCCTTTCAACAAGTCTGTAGCCCATTTAATATAAGCAGTCTTTGTTGACACTTGATATTTTACAGAAACAAGATAAAAACAAAAGTAATTCTACTTATGCTCTTGAATAATTTTTGATTTGCCAAATAAGAGCAAGTGGAACGAGAGCAAGGCTTTTCTCAGAAGGACACAGTGTAAACTTATTGATTTTGGGGTAAATGCAGAGATGGTGAAAGAGAAAACAAAAGGTTTCTTTTCCTTCATGTTAAAAACAAAATTAATTGACTGGCGACTCGTGACTTACAGTATGTGGTGCAACACAGCGCCACCTGCTGTAATTCAACAAGCGGATGGCAGAGCGATGCAGACCGGAAAAACGTGTGCTGCATCTACGAGGAGACTTAACTTTCTGCTTCATAGTCATCGCCTTGACAGTTAGTAAAGCGCTTAATGTCAGAGGAGAGTGAGACAGTGCTTGGTTGTCAGGATTTATTGGTTGGAGGCAGCAGTGTGAGTGCCAAAAAAACATTTCAGTAAATGCATGAAAACACGTGGGCAGGGACAGCTGCTGCACAGCTGAGATGTGTTTCGTCTTGTTTCAGCCCAGTCAGAAACTGTGCCTCATGATGGAGGTTTGCTTATACACATGCCCTACGAGTCCTACGCGTCCAGCAGCACCGATTAGTTGATATATGATAGTCTGCATTAAGGAGTAATTTCCTCCAGATGGTACTGTGTAAATCTGGTTTTCTATCCGTCTTACCCACCTTGTCTCTTAGCAATGCTGCAGAGGTCTGCTGGAGCCTCCAGGATGAAGGGAGACATTACGTGCTGGACAGGGCTTCAGCTCCTTGAAGGGCACGCAGCATTCACCCTCGCAATTTAGAGTCAATCTAAACATGCATGTTGTGGATGGAAACCAGAGTATCTTGAGATTCAGGGAGAACATACAAACTCCACAAAGAAAGTCCCTCAGTTCGACCAGGAGTCGAACCTGGGACCTTCTTGCCGAGTCCAGTTCTTGACATAGGCTCACATGCTGGAGGGGGCGCTGCTGCTATAAGACCTTGATCTCACCTAGGACACCAAAGTGGCTATGGACGGTCCTGCATCTTGATTGACCTTTCCACTATGTTGCTAAATCTGGTCATGTGTTTGATTAATTTTGATGCTGAAGTCATGTCCTATAGTCCTCAGTAAATGATTCATTAAATCCTGTATCAGCTCCATTCATGACACCACTGCAGTGTCCAGGAAGCAGTCTGGGGTCAGGTGCCCATGTCATCCACAAGACTGACCCCTCTAAGGCCACGGCTGCCCAATGAACATCTAATCTGTCTCATATATTGGTTCTGCATGTACCAACGAAGGTATTGCAGATGGAATCCACAACATGCCATTCATATTACTTCAGTGCATGTGATTCAGTGAAATATGATCCACCTGTCATAGTTGATTGGTGTGTTCTGGATCTGAGCAGTTCCAAATGTTAAAGGCCAGTGAAATGGATCTATACTGTATGTGCTGCATGTGTGGACTGGCATACAGGACACAAGGTCCTGCCCTGTCTCCAGACTTAGACACTTGTTCATTCTCACCATTTTTATTCAAACCTAAAACTCGCTCATGTGAAACCCGATCCTGCAAGTCAAGTTGGAAACTGTGCACGGTACAAAAAATCCCCACTTTACACAAAGATATTATAAACTGTCATCAGACCCCAATTACATCTTATTATGTGTTTGTAAAATGTGCTATGGGGAGGGGACAGGTGGCTGTACCTCAGGCAGGAGGAAGAGGCGCGGCAGTAAAAGTGACAAGCAAAGGCATGACTGTGGCCTCGGGATGTGAGGATATAAACCGGCTAAATTAACCGCAGGGTCGTGAAAGTCAAACTGACACAGGAGTGTGATGTATGGCCACGTCGGGTGCCGGCTCGCTGGCTGAGAACCAAGTGTGCTGACTGTGTAAATGGATCTGTGCATGGATACAGTGCGAATCTAGGCCTCACATCGTAAACCGATGCACAAACACACCGCTCCTCTCTTCTTCCACTTTGCTTTGCTTGTCATCTTGGCTGCTTGATTCTGACAGTCTGAAACGGGCTGCAGATCGGGCGAGCGTGTGCCCCCATGCAGTTAGCCTTCCCACGATGAGCTGCCGATCCTCTCTCCCTTTCTCCTTCACTGGAGCAGAGGCGGGAGGCCTGGCCTCGCCTCCCTGCTCAGCCGGCTGCCCAGAGCACTGTGAGGAGCACGGAGAGAGCCTCTCCGTGTTCTGTTTGGATGACCTGGAGCCCGTCTGTAAACAGTGTGCAGCTGTGAGCCACGCAGGACACAGAGTCTACCTCCTGACCGAGGCTGCAGACGACTGCAAGGTAGGAATCAGCCACTCCAGCTCATGGACCTTGATTCTGCCCTGTGAAAGCACTTATTTGAGCCCTTTTGAGAACTATTGTGGTAATAATGCCTGATTATACGTTGCTACACCTCAGAACTGAAAAGTACACCTTTTGTCATTGCTTCGCCAGTTCGCGTAGGGCGAAGGCAGGGAAAACACAGTTGACAGGTCAGCAGTCCATCTGAGGACACACACCATTCACCTCACACCTAGGGGAAATTTAGAGTCTCCAGTCAACCCAAACATGAATTTTTCTACTGTGGGTGAACTGGAGAATGCCTGCACTGATACAGGGAGAACATGCAAACTCCTCAACTTGAATTTCCAGGTGTAAAAGGCAAAATTTTGTTCTGTTCCCACCTTCCTTTAAAACAAAGCAACATCCCCATGCAACCCTCTGCCATGTCTGTATTTGTCCGTGAATGATGAGCAGTCAAAACTGATTTTATCCTGTGAAATTCTTTCATAGAAAATGCTGCAAAACTGCAACCAGTGAAGTAGTGCTGCATTTTAGAGGAGAGATGAATTGCTGGAGTGAGGGCGGAATAAATCAACGTATTTTTTCTCTGAAGAATGCAATTTTTTCAATCACATTTTTCATCTTGTGTACCCCAAGATACATGTTACAACCACTTTGATGGAAGCACTTCAGCAGACGACATGAAATAGAAGGCCTTCCGTGCCTGACAGCGAAATGGGACCGTGCTGAACGATTGGATACAGAGCAGCTGGCAGAAATTTGCAGTTTTCCACAAGGACACTTGAGCAGATGATTGCCAGCGAGAGCACTTGAATGCTGGGTTTCCAGTCAGAGCTGCCCCGCTGCCACAAAGCCAAACCAAACAGGAGCAGAAAAAAATGGCAACACGGGCTCTTTCAAGATTTCAGGCCCATTCTGTACTGAGTCTAAAGAGGGGATCTCATGACTGTTCCACTCTTTTTCATTAACGTGCTCCCTCCTCCACAGCCGATATTTGAACAAGAAGGCAGTCATGGCTTTTTTTTTCATTCCCTGTAAATATTCATTTCCCTGCCCAAACAGATGCTGCCTTGTGCTAATCCAAGATTAGTTCATACAGGCGGAATATAAAGTGACTTTTAAAGAGGCACCGAGCTGAAAACCAGGCTGGTAATTACTGTTGCCATGTTGCAAATGCAACTTCAGATCTTGTTGAAAGGACATGAAATTTGATCTACACACAAACACACGCGCGCGCACACACACACACATACGCACACTGACAGAGTGAGAGAGGAAGAATGATGTTCCTCCGAGCATGTGTTCAAAGAAAGTGTGCTGTTAATGTGCTGTTAATTTAGTCAGTGTGTGAAGGGTGAATGATGAAAGGAAATACTCAGTGTGAACTGAATTTGCTGCATTTAACAATCATCCAATCAAAATACGACTTAGGTGAAAATACTTAAGTGTTGGCAGGAAAATATCACATGTAAAATTCATTCTGCAATGTACAATGTATATGATGTAGCATATACATATACACTATGTATACTGTACTACTGTGCTTACACACACACACCATGTGTCTAAGTGTGTATTTGGTTTAATCATTGTGCCCACAACATTTTGTGGGGAGCAAAACATTGACCCGCAAAGTAATTACAATCAGCAATTTACAAGCTGATAGTTGCTATCCATATCCATAATTTCATCAACCTAATACTAAAATATCTAGTGGTGTGGCCATTTATCTGCCTATCTGGAGCACCCATAGGGTGGAGACGGGGAATACACCCTGGAGAGGTCACCAGCCCATCAAAGCTATGGTAATCTATGATCATTTGTAATTAGTTCTCTTTCTGGCCACTAGGAGGAGCTCCGTACATCACTGAATGGACTGAAGGAGAAGATAATTGACTGTGAGGAAGTGATCCACGCATGTGAACATGCCTCCACACTCAACCAGGTAGAACTGTAATCAGTTTCACCCCTGAATTTCCTCCTCCGTACCCCCTGACTTCCCTTGCTGCTCTTACCAGGCTGAGGCCAAATTCGCAGGGGAGCACATGAAAAAGGATTTTGAGGCTCTTCACCATTTTCTGAGGGAGGAGGAAGCAGCCAGGCTTCATGATCTGAGAAAGAAACAGGTGATGAAGAAGAGAGAGGCAGATGATCGAATAGACAGAATGGACCAGCTGATAAAGACTCTCGAGGCGAGGATTCAACTGATAGAAAAGGAGTTGGATGCGGGAGGAGATGGAGTTGAATTTTTGGAGGTAACAGCAGTCAAATGCTGCATAGTGTGTGGGAATATGTTTGTATTTGAAGCAGTAACAACATATCTCTATTTTACAGCAATGCCAAGACCTGCAAGAGAGGTATAAAACAGTGCAATTCAAGTTTGTATAACAAATGTCACGTCATATTTCACATATAGAGGAAGTTTGCACCAAATTCTTAGACAAACATGGATAATTGTATAAATTTATACCTTAATTCTCATCAAAAAAGAACAGAAAATACAGCATGATATACATTGAGAAAATCTAACATAACAAGACATGCCCTGAAAAAAAGTTTAGAAAGTCATAATGCAGTGTAAACATAAGAAATTAATTAATTTATTAGAACTTAATTGTGGGTGATGTCTGAGTTGCTCAGTCTGCATCCATATTCCTATCTGCAGCAGCACACAGGCATGCAGCAGTGAGCCAGAGGAGGTTCACAGGTGTCTAATAGATGTAGCCGAGCACCTGGGTAATCTCCGCTATGCTGTGTGGGACAAGATGAGGAACATCGCCCCCTACAGTCAGTCAGTCTCTCTCTCTGTTTCTCTCTCTCCGTCTCTCTCTGTCTGCCTGTTTTTCTACTCATGCCTTCAGCCCCTCTGACCCCCTTTTTGTCTCCTCCAGCTCCAGTGATCCTGGATCCCAGGACAGCTGGTCAGTCTCTGAGGGTGTCTCCAGAGTTTAATAGAGTTCATATCCTGGAACAGAGTCTGGATGTCCCTGTCCCAGCCAATCCTGAACGTTTCCACCCATATTCTTGCATCCTGGCCAGAGAGGGCTTCAGTTCAGGAGTGCACTGTTGGGATATTGAGGTACCTATAGGCAACATGTACAGCAGTCTGCATAAGCTAGATGACACATATCCATGACAAATAAACAGACAGACTGTCTGTCATCACTCTCTCTGCCATCTCCCCTGTCTGTCTCACCTTTTGCTCTGTTGATTTTTTAAGGTTGGAGACACTGGTAACTGGACACTTGGTGTGGCTGCTCAGTCATTGCCCAGAAGGACAGAGTTCGAGGGCTGTCCGGAGGACGGGCTATGGTGTATCAGCCTGCGGGACGGTGAGTACCGAGCTCTGACCAGCCCCTCTCAGATCCTAAACCTGGACAGTTCACCACGCCTCAGCAGGATCCGTGTGCGGCTGGACTGGGAGGAGGGGACTCTGACATTCATGAATCCAGATGACGAAACTCACCTTTTCACGTTCAGACACCGCTTTACTGAGATGGTTTACCCGTATTTTGAGAGTGTATCGTCCTGTGGGAGCTTTGCTGTGCCGGCACAGGCAGTGGACATCAGCGTGGCGTCAGAATATGTCTCGGCGGGGGACGCTGGCAGCACAGAGGAGGATGATAAGACAGGCGACATGTCAGAGGGTGGCCGTCTGACTGGTAGCAAGAGCACTGCAAACTGCGCTCCGAGAGATAAGAAGATGAGGACGAAGAAAACTGAATCGTCCAGAATTACCAGTAAGGATCAGCTCTCTAACGTGAAACCCAGTGGGAAGGAAAAGACAAAAGACAACAGAGCTGCAGTTATAAAGCAGAGCAACAAGCCCAGGTTCAGTGTGACCTACCATGTCTCACTGAACAGAGCGCTAAACATCATGGCCAGTGAATCTGGCAATCACAAACCAATGGAGAGCAATCACAATGAGGCACTGGTTGAGTGCCCATGTGATAAGTAACAGAAGCAAGCAGCTAAGATTAATTAAAATGTTTGTACATTTTAGTCCATTGCAGTTATGTATCAGTGTAGGATATACGCTGTTAATATAAATGCACTCATTTTGTTTTTATGATGACTGATGTGAAACTCTTATGTCCTGCAGAGAATTGCAAGTTGGTTAAAAAATAAATGTTTATTGTAAAAATAAAGTGACAAAATCATATTTCCACATCAGCTTTGAAAAAGAATTGTTAATGGATGTCTGTACATGCAGCATATACTGTATGCCTGTCGTCCTCAAAGACAAGCTCTCCCCTCCATGATTGCATTATACAGTTCATCAGTGACAGCCTCATAACTCCCAGCACGACTATTGAGGAAGTAAATCTCTTCGCTCGAGACCTGCGGCTTGTATCCTTCCCTCTGCAGACGTGTCTTCTGGATTTTGAAGGTGCCTGAGGACAAAAATTGAGAGTGAAGTTCACTTGTGACCTCCCTCTCTGTGCGGGTGTGTGTTGGCAGTGTCTCACCTGTGGTGTCAACAGATGGCATGAGTCGGAGGAAGACGGGTCGCGCGTAGGAAGGCAGCGCTTTGTTCACAGCGATTAAGAAAAGGTCGAGGTCGAAGCGGCCTCCTGTGTGAGCGACTGCTGCCATGCCGGCCTTCCCCTCCACGCCTGCATGCAGACAGACATGGAGGTTGTATGATCTGACCCCCGTATTATGACCTGTGATCTCATAAGAAATAGTAGTAGAGTACCTGGTACAGAAACTCCATAGACAGCGACATCGGTGTGTCCCAACAGGCCGCTGAGGACTCCCTCCACCTCCGTGGTGGAGACGTTTTCTCCTCGCCACCGAAACGTGTCACCGCTGCGGTCCTTGAAATACATGTAGCCGTATTCATCCATGACCAGCATGTCACCTGAGACAAGACAGACAGGAAAGGTAATCCTCCCTGGATCGGAGCATAGAGGTCTGTGGTAACGATGAGTTAGCCAGACACATCAGACTGAGTCACATCAATTAGTGAGACTCGATACATTGAGCCCTCGTGTTCTAATAATGAATGGTGCACGGTGTGAGAGTGTCAGTGTGTCTCAGTCTGCAGTCTGTAGGGTACACCCTCAAAGTGCATCATCTCTGTGAGTCATCACAAGTCGGCGCACCGTGTTTTGGTTTGCACACTCTCATCTCAGACTGTGAATCAATACCAGTCCAGCTGCTCTGCAGTGTGTGGAAATGTGTACAAAGCCAAACAGTCCACAGTCACTGCCGAATGAGACGCACCTGAGACATAGGCGGAATCTCCCATCTTTAAGACATTGTGAGCTATTTTCTTATTGGTTGAATCCCGGTCAACGTAGCCATCAAATCTCCTGAGTGGATCGGTGTGGCTGATGCGACCTACTAACATGCCTGGCTCACCTGCAGAGACAGAGCGGAGAAAATATAGGTCATTTCTACTCCATGTGTCAGGTAATGGCTGTTTATGCGTCTGTGTGCGTGCTCCCACCGGGTGAACAGGGCATACACAGTCCCTGTGAGTCCCTGAGAAGCTGCCCGCTCTCCTGCACCCTGACCAGTCTGATAGGATAAAAGCTGGGCAGGATGCGACTGCTGAAGCCGCACGCCCCCACCTGGACATGTCAGGCACAACACAATGAGACACAACACAGTTGGGGAAAAAAATCCTTCACTGCATCTTGAGTCATATACATACGTCCAGTAACATACGCACCTTTCCGTCTATGTTGATAAGGCTGCAGTTGCACTCGGTGGCACCATAAAATTCACCAATTCTCTGGATTTTGAATCTCTGGACAAACTCCTCCCACACAGAGGGACGTAGGCCGTTACCCAGGGCAACTCTCACACGGTGGCGTGCCTCTGAGGCGCAGACCGGCTGAGCCAGCAGGTAACGGCAGATTTCACCTATATATAGAATTATCTGGACTCACACACACACACACACACACACACACACACACACACACACAGAGGCAGAGGACAAAATGTAAAAACTCAGTTTGAACAGCAGCTGGATCCTTCTCTTCCTTAGTGTATGTTGGTAACACAGGTTCTGGTGGAGCCTATGTCAGCACTCATAGCATGAGGGTAGGATATGAACCCTGGACAATACAATACAAACAAACATGGCCTAATCATGCATGTTTTTGTCTTTGAGGGGGAAACAAGAGTACCCAAAGAAAACCCATGCACACATGAGGGCAGCCCCTCTAGCACTGAGGTGACAGTCCTATCCACCAGTCCACATAACTCATCATTGTTTACTGAATTCAGTGTTTACTCACGGTGCAGTTGTATTTGACGCAGTCATCCCAGAAACGGCTGGCCGAGAACTTCCTCCTGACCACCACGGTCAAACCAAAGAGCAAACACTGGCCCACGCCCATTATGGTACCTGTACACAATCATTTTTTTCCCATACATTTCACATATTGTCACACACACAATGATGGCTGACAACTTTATATTTTCCCCAAGGGAGGAACACATTGTGGTCAGCTGTCGTGTGGTGTACCAGAGAGATGAGCACTCTTGACCAGAGGACTGAGTGCTAAAGAATCTTAATTGAAGCAAAACATTTCAAAATAACCCCCCCCACCACTACCATAAAAAGATCATACACTGGGGCATGCAAGGATCCAACTACCAACAACTAGTAAAGATCAGCAATGGTGATGTGTAAATGGAGATATTGTGATGATGTTTAGAGTTGAGTAAAACTGTGTTGTAATGTTTTCGGCTGTAAATCTGATCATTATTGTTTCATTGTGATACACAAGCAAACATGTGGTATGGGTGGATGCTCTTGTACTGTCATCAAACATTGATTTAAACAGTGTGTGTGCGGCAAGATCATTCTGACACATCATCATCATACCGAGTCAACAGCGGCATGTGTTGTCGTAAACAAGAAAGGCTGCTTCAGGCTGCGAGAGGTCGGCGCACAGGGAAGCTTACCTGCAGAGTGGTATAGGGGAAGGCAGTTATAGAGGATGTCATCCGGACAAAGGCCAAAGGAGTGAAAACCAAAGGAGGTGATGCGAAAATACCTGCCGAGAAAGATCAGTTAACACCAGACCGCAGCTCATCAAACACCAACAACAAAATCCTCCACGGTCCTGATTTTAGCTGAAATGCTTCAGACTGCTCTTTGGAAATTCTCATGTGAATATGTCTTCAATGATCTGTCCTAGATTTCTAACTAGGGAACCTCAAAGCACAAAGTGTAACCAACCAGATTCAGGAGCACTCGGAGTGAATATTTGAGAATGCAGAATTATATAAAAACAAAAATAAAAATGGTTGTAAAAACAGTCAAGAGTTTATTTTCAAAAACTCAAAGACAACTGAGCTGTGCATGCAAACTCACCGACTGTGCACCACAACTGCTGCCTTGGGCATTCCTGTTGTGCCAGAAGTGTAGATATAGAAAAGAACATCTGCATAGAGAGAGAAAAAGTGAAGGATTTCTACAGGGAGCGTTCAGTGGTTCTCAAGTTCAGTGTTTCATGTGCGTGGTATGCACCCCCACCATTCCCCAACATGTTTCTCTGTCCATATCGCCTGTATGTCTGACAGCCGGTGCAAGCAAAGACATGAAGACAGCCGACTTAGGAATGCCATGTGATAACAGATCAGTAACTGAGAAGTAAATGAACAAATATATCCCCTGATAACTCACTAATGAAGAACTGTTTTGATGAAATAAATAACAACGTCATATAGATAAACAAAGAATTTAAGAAAACAAGAATATACCATTCACAATGCACTTAAATGTCTGTCCAGATTGCATGATGTTAGTTTTGTTGGACACTGTTGTTTGTGTTTGTGTTTGTGTTTGTGTTTGTGCTCGTGTGCATGCACTGTTTGTGTAGACCTGAGACAGAGCGAGATCTGCCTGTCAGCCGTTTGCTCGGGCAAGTGAAGACTTGTCGGGAAAATGTTGCAATCAGAATTTGATAACATTCGGGCACAGTAGCAGATTCACCCCCGTTCCCCCATGCACACATTGCTAATACTCCGCCTCACCGTTGAATTCCTTTCTGGTTGTTTGGCGCGGCGGGTGTTTGGGTGAACAGTCGAGAAGCACGTCAAGGCTCTGAACCTGGAGGCCGCAGGGCTTCTCCTCGTCCTCCCTCTCCCCGCTGCAGAACAAACTCATGCTGGGCTGCAGGCAGCCGCTCACCTCTGCCACCGCTGGGGAGACAGACAAGAGTCAGAGAGCAAGAAGAAGAAGTTACACATGTATTCTCCTCTGATCATGGATGTTTCATCCAAATCATCACACGCACACATTCACATGTACACATTCTCATATAACCGATGATTACACTATTTCAGAGCTTCTTGTTCTACAGCTATAGTTCAGTTCTAGTTGTTTACTCTCTGTATAGATCTGCATGACATCTCATCTTTCTGCTCTTTGCACTTGTGGTTAGATGCCAACCACATTTACTTTCCCAAGCAGCCACCCAATCTAACCGTAACCCTAATCTGACCTCAGAGAAGAGTGTCAAATGTTTAAACCTACCACCAAATGCTTAATTCCTACCTCCTCTCATCTCAGTCCCAAACACCAGCGCCCGAGCATGTGACACGCCAACGCAGTGCACAAGTGACTGCTGTCGAAGGTTGTAGTTGATGAGCGCTGCCTCCACGCCGACCATGGCCAGACCCAGCCACAGCGCCACCACAAAAGGCTGGCTCTCCATGTACAAGGCCACCACATCTCCCTCAGCCCAGCCCTGGGACAGAGCCCAGTTGGCCACAGCGTGGCATCGCTCCTGCAGCTCCCTGAAACTCCAAACCTGGCGGGGAAGGAACATAACAACAATGTTACTGGAGTAGAAAATGCTTTGATTTGTAGTCCGCAGTGAGACCTTCACCTCTCCCGTGGCCTCGTAGATCAGGGCAGGCTTGTCTGGATGCTTTGTCACCATTTGGGCAAACAGTGCTGGGACGGTGAGTCTGTTTTTCAGATTGTGGTACATGGAAAACCTGACTCGCAGGATAATGACCAGACACCTGGTAGACATTGACAAAGTGTCGAGAGGGAGTCACAAACAGGATTTAGAGTAGCAGAGGTGGGATGACAGTTGACTTACATCAAGTCTCTTTTGATGGTGCGTAGAGCAACGTGGATGAACTTCCAGGAGCCTCTCCAGACCAGGCAGAGCCCCAGCCCTGCCAGCAGGCTGCACAGCCACGGGAGGCAGAGCAGCCTCACAGCCCCAAACACGCCGAGGCACACCATAACAAAACCCGCTGAGCCCATGGCGCAATCTGAGCACAAATAAATAACGACTTCACGCACAAAAACAATCAGATTTTGTGTCAAATCGGGGTTCAGCGAGAGGCAGCTTACCTGTCCTGGAAACAAAGAAGTGTGAGGGAAGTTTACAGAGGAGCCACAGCGTGAGCCGCTGCCGAGCCGAGCTGTCAGAGGAGAACTGTGTGATGAGCAGCAGCACGTATGAGCAGCAGAGCAGCGCAGGTCATAACTCATGGGAGCCTGCGTCACCGCAGCCCTGTGTGTGATTCATCAGCCTGCCAGCATAACAGGCCTTGTGTGCTAATTTACTGCAATGAAATAGCCGGTTCTCGTCACAGCAAGCCATTCAAATGCCACATCGCTGAAGATGTCCGTGGGGAATTTGTTTAGCCAAGCCACAGTTGAGAGGTATTAATTTGCTCAAAACCCAGGCTGAGTCTGAGAGTTGTTTTGGCCACTCTGTACCCCACGATAAACCAAATATCTGACCTAAATCCTTCTTGTTTAGTTGCGAGGTGTATTTGTGATTGTGAATTTCCTTTCCATCGGTTCTAAGTTGTTTATTTCTGTAGCAAGATAACACCTTATCGTGAAACTCGAATTAGGCAATACTTGATATTGAATTATAAAACACTGAATGAAATACTGAATTTAGTCTCCTGAGGCTATGAGGGCAGACAGCTCTGGCGGTTTGTCTCTTCTTGATAAATCTATGATGTAGAAGCGGGTGAGTACTTGCAGTTCCTTTTTCAGCAGTTAGACAAGAGTAGTGGCAAATGCCTTCACCTTCAGCCTTTTATTTGGAAGGCAGAGTCAATGTTACTCATGCTTATGATTATCCATCCCATTTATCTTTCTATCTAGTTTGGGGATCTATCCATCTAGTTCGGGGAAAGTTGCTAAGTTCTGTTGTTTAGCAAGGAATGTAAAGTCACAGGAGTTACATTCTCAGGCAAACCAAGCAGTGTGCCTGCATGGGGTTGCCAGATAAGCATGGAACAGATCTGTGTAGAAACAGACTTTAATATTCTCACTCTCAAAGTAGGATTATAACAGGTGTGGTAAACTGTGATACCAGTGTTCCATAGCTTCTATGTTAACACCAGGGAACACGGATAAAAGCTCCATTCAAACATTCAAGGTCCCCTTAAACATTTAGGCATGAATAAACAAATCTGCTTGCATCGATTGAGAGCTGCAAATGACAACACTCAAAATGAGCAAAATTTGTTCCTTCGTTTGAACAGAGCAGAAATCTCACAATTAAAAAACTGTTACGTTTGACACAACCGACAGACAATTTATTAAAGTGTAATTATCAAAGTAAATCAGAAGCTACACGTTTTTTTTTCAGATGAAGTAGAAGCTTTAATAAAATTTGTGATGCATATCTTTAAGAAAACTTTAACAAAACAAAATTAAACAAAACAAAGTAGAAAAATATGTTTATATACCTTCAGACTTGCACAGGCACATTATATTCTAACAGTATTCTTACATTCACAAGATTCTGCAAGACACACATAGCTATTTCACAAACAAAAAATGTGTTTTGCAATGCATGTATAAAAGGTATCGCTGGTCGTAAAGAAAAATTGCAGCTATATGTACTTAAGAACAATTCAGGTGATGAAACTGTATGTCATCGTAATCGTCACACATCTAAATCGGTTTAAATACGAACAGCATAAGACAATACTAGTCACATAAACAGGTTGATTTCAAATCCCAAAGCTTTTTCAATCTAATTCTCTGAAGATCATTAACACGGTGTGATCGATTTCTATAAAACAGAAAAATATATCATTGAATAGCTTTATTGCTACAGGTAAACTGTTCAGGTTCTGCGGCTGGTTCTCAAGTCTTCTAGATGTCTCCACACATCACAAGTACAGATGTGCTGGATTGTCATCTCTTACAAATGAAAAGTGCAATAAAGGAAACAAAGTCAGGCATGTACAAACCACGACTTTGTCAAAACAGATTCTTTACCTTACAGCAAGTAGCAAAAAGTGGAGGTGTAGCTTTAACAGCTTTGACAATAACAATCAGGGCCGCCCCTGACCAAAGAGGGGCCCTGAGCAAAAAAGACAAAAGGGGCCCCCCGTGCCAAAAACTGAGATTTGGTCATGCTCTCTCTCCTGCCTCGCACCGACAGCTGATCTAGTAGCGCGCCTCACGGCTGCACATGTGCACATCCTTCATGCTAAATGGGGCCCCTATTGGATCGCGGGGCCCTACGTGTGTTGGCAAGGGGCGGCCCTGATAACAATAACAATAACAATAATATCATACAACTGTAAAAATAAAAGCTAAAAATATTCTATGACAGAAGGCTGCAGGCTCATCAGGACAGTATGCTTGTTTTTGGAAATTGTCCAAGCAGTTGCTTCAAGGAGGATTGGATAAGACGTGAGTGACAAAAGGCACAGCTCAGTTGCAAACCAAGATGTATTGTTTGAACAAAAGCCACAAGTGATTGAAATCATCACTCATTTTGTTTTAAATCAGGATACTGGGGGAAATAAATTCCTTGCAGGGGTCTGCTTGTATCATTTTTTTTTAATCACAATATGTTATACGTGCTTAAAATCGACATATATTAATTAATAAAGTGACTTCATGTACTTACTTTCTTGTACAAAATACAGCACGTTTTGCCATGCTTTAGCATCACGAGCATCACTCATATTGCGAAGTACACGATGCAGATTTTCAGCCTCCACTTGAAAATAAATATTCTCTATCAGTACCCCTCCCAGTCTTTCCAAAGAGAACACAGCTTATGTTTGGGATTAGTTCTGGCGGATGCTGCTCGAATATCATCACTCTCACTTCAAGAGGTTCAGAGTGAACACTTTAAGGAGTTGGCTACACTAAAATCAAAACTCAGTAACAACATCATTGGAGCACATTAGTGGAAACAGTTTTATGGTTTGCAAATCCAATTATTTGGTCCTATTGACTTTTTTATTGTTGAGGCCTGGGATTTGTTTATGTGTTTGGCTTGAGATCCAAGTGATGCCTGAGTGCAATTATCATGCATCCTTTTTTAAAAGTTTCAATTTTCAGGCAATTCAAGCCTATTTTTGCAGAACATGTTTCATCAGATATCATTGCTTTCACTCTTCCTCGTTAAACTAACCATTTGTAATTTATCTCGGGCACGGATGATACTCAGACACTGGAATGGAATAAAAAACAGAGCTCCTCATGTTTGGGACGTTTCTCCAGTGTGCTGCGCACTGCGAGTACCCTGAATGAAGAGAGACAGCACAGGTTCAAGAAAACTGTGGCACTGTGAGGGATGTGTTCAAGTAGAAGAGCACTTCTTGTGCTTGTGCTCACCTGGGACTGACTGCTGGAGGGATTGGTGCTGCTCAAGTCGGAGTATTTCTTCCTCTGGATCATACAGGAGAGGAAATTTGCGTACTCATCTCTCACCTGCAGGGGGCAGCAGAACATCAGGGAAATTCCTTTTTTTTTAACATAGTGCAAAGAGATGTAGTTAGACACGCGCAGACGCAACAGCCCTACCTGTTTGGACAACAGGCAGTGCATGATGAAGACCAGCGCTCCCTGTAGGCTGTTGAGGATAGTGAAGATGTACGCAGCCACTACGGCGCCCTCCTGGAACAGGAAGGCCCCAAACACCCACATCAGACCCAGAATACACATCTGGGCAATGGCCGTCACTGTAAAAGCTCTGCACAGGAAGACGTTGGAGGAGGGGGAAGAGGAGGAGGGGCGGAGGAGGGGGTGCATCAGATGAAACAAAAAATGAAAGAAGAGATTAACTCAAACCCAAACCACTGGATGATACAGTCATTGCTATGTGTGGAAAACCCCTGAAGAGCAGGTGAGACGGGATTCTTCACAGCAAACAATTTCCCATCACTACTAAAAACTGGTGGCGGAAGCGCTGCTAAAAGCAGCTGAAAAATATCCTTGCAGACATATTTTTAAAAGCAGCTGATATTTCCACATATAACTTGTGACGTGATTCACATTGAGACACAGAGGAGTGATTGCCACATAAAAGTTCGACTGTTTCAAAGAGTGTGGAGAGTAGTTCAGGTTTCCGGCAGGCGTCAGTTGAGACGAAATCCATCTGAAATTTGGATGGAGCGTACATTTTTCCACTTACTGAAACCACGGGAACCTGTTGATCATAATCTAACTAATCCTTTTGACTTATATAGGACGAGTTGCTCTCTTCATTTAAGCACTAAAATATCCCATTTCCCCAGACAAAAGTAAGCTCCAGTGATTGATGAACCCGCGTGGCCATTTATCATTTAAGATCGCAGCTGCACATGTTTTTACAGCATTGCCTCCAAATGCAATGCACGGAAAAGAATAGATGGAGCTGAGAGAGAAGAAACCCGCAAAAGCACCCCATTTGAGACCAGAGCCGGGACTATGAAAACATTCTCTCCACTTTCACATTCTTTCCATCCATTTTTTAGCTCCCAACGCTGCTGCGTTTGACCCGCTCACGCATGAAACTCATGCTGGCCTGTGCGGTGGAGTAGGGTTTGAGGCGCATTACTTCACAGATAGAGCAAATAGACAAAGAGCCACAAGCCAACAAAGAAACAAACAGAAAGTCACACTGACTTCATTTTGTGCAGCTTGGTGAGGTCTGGGTTGAGGCTGCTGAACTTCTGGGCGAGCTTCCAGACGGTGACGATGAAGAAGAAGACATTGAGGAGGATGATGAGGCACACGGGGCCATAGAAACTCCAGATGAGGCCGTTTTCCAGAGAAAGCCAACAGCTGGTCGGGTGGAGACAAACACATGTGCATGACCGAGTTTTATGACGTCACCAACATAGATAACAGCCGTTTAACAGCTGCAAAAAGGCACACAGAGTCTGTGGGACTTACTGCTGGTCAGTGCCATAGCCCTGTGGTCGAATGATGGCCGATAAGATGACTATGAACAGGGGGGTGCCATAACCCATGAGGAACAAGTAGATGGGCCGGATGGTGGCGTTGAACACCAGGACCACCATCCGGTACAGCTGCACCCCTTCCAACAGCATCCAGGCAAACACTCCCAAGAAGAAGAAGTGGAGCATCCCTGCGACAAACCTGCACGCGCCCTGTTATATCACAGGACAACATGAAGGAAAACAAAGATCAGAAGGGGAGGTAAACGCTCCTGACTACATTCAGTGCTGCTGATGAAGATGTTGTTTTGTGCCACATAAGATTCAGCTAGCACTTTCAAAAAGTCTGTGTAAACAGCAGGGTTTGACGACCATGGTACATTTATTTATTTATTCAACAAATCCATTTATTACACAGACTTACTAAGCAATCTGTTACATCGAAGTTAATCGGACAAATTAGTTATTTGTTAGCAGCATGTTTGCATTAATTTTATAGGATACAATTTAGCGTTTTCCACAGTCAAAACCAAAATATATACAATCATTAGAGTGTAGAGCATAGAGCATGTACCTCTGAAATTTGATCATGAACACATGCAAAAAGGAAACCTCAAGTTCTCCAAAATGTAACTTTAATTCTGTCAATGGTTGCAAAACAGGCATGACAGTATAAAACCACGGGCGTTTTTCTTTGAAAAAGGGTGTGTTTGATATTTCTTCTCGGGACCTGGTTCTGCTTGAGGTTTCTGACCATGAAAGGCAGTTTTCCTCCAAGCGTGTGATTCTGTTGCGTTCTTTTTGTTTACGTCAAGTGTCTTGATATAATATTGTAATGAATCGAGACTTGAGTTAATAAGGACATTGAGGACGTTGCACAGACCCACCTCAGGTTTAGTTTGTGTGATTCCGGCCAGAAAGATGAGGTCGGCAAAAAAGAGGCAGATACAGAGGTGGAGGTGAATGGTGGTGCGGGTGCCTTGGATGGAGCGGCAGAACTTGAACGTCAGGATGCACAGAACGAGACACAGCAGGGAGATGGCCAGGCCGACCTTGGTCGCAACCACGAGTGCAAAGATGGGCTGGTAGAGAACAAAGACAAGTCCTCAGGGCTTCAAAGGGTTGTTGTTTTCGAGGGTGTTTTTGCTATTCTTTTCACTTTTTCAGGTGGGGGATTTTCTTAAATTTACACTGAGGGACACATGAACTTCTTTTGAATTTGAAGGGAGAGGAGAGGAAAACAAATTATTGTTCATGAAAATGTCCTTGGTACAGCAATTTTGGCAGCACAAGACTGATATATCATCAGGTTATGAGCTGACATGACAACTTTGTTGCCTGTAACAGCTCAAGCAGATGTGGAGCAATGTAAGCAGGGATTAGGAGCCACGCGTGTCTGGCCATGTGACTGTTTTAAGACCAGACTTCTCTTCATGGAGAAGTATCCCTTCAGTAGCTAAATGTTTCATCATGTTCGCCAGCCAGCCACAAACTGCTCTTTGTCATTGCTGGGCAGGCAGATAAACTTTTCAAGGAGGCAGTAGGCTTCTGCAGTCAAACACATGGCATGTGAGGGTGGCATTGCATGGTATACAAGCAAAACAATGTGCTGAGGGACACTTAAATGCCCCATATAGCTTTGAATAATTAATAAGCTTAAAGGTGTGGGCCCCCAAATGTTCAAGTCACATATTTCCAGTCAGAGACAAAGCTTTGAAGCTCCTTCCTTGGAGGAACATTCACTCATATTACATTGTATTTAGGATCTATGGTGCATGTGTGTGTGTGTGTGTGTGTGTGTCTGTGTGCTTCTTACCTTGATAGGGTAGAGTGCCATGAGCACGGCGAAGCTACTCAGATGACTACATGTGCACACGGTGTGTGTTTCGGTGGAGAGCTGCGTAGAGCAGCCCTCTGTGGACCAGGTCCCTCTCTCGCTCCAGTACGCACAGATGTAGCTCACGTTCACAGACTTGTTCCTGTTCTGTACACAAAACCATTAGGTCAGTAGAAGAAGACAATATGCTCTTTTTGGATTCCAGTGATGTTTTGATGAAAACGATTGAACGATGTGGCACACTGGGACAACCTGCGTGTGTCTGAGGGTGATGTTGACGGGTCGGCTCAGATTCTGAGTGGATGGGTTGGAGACCACAACAGACACAACTGTAGAGGAGACCTTAAAGGAGGGCTCCGCGGCATCCTTGCTGTATTGTGTGAGCTCCTGAAAGGACTGCTTGACAGGGAGCTCAAGGTTCTTGTAGCTCAACAGGGCAGCCAGGGCAAAACCTACGAACAGTAACAAGCAGCACTAAGTTTGATGCGCATGAACAGTGTGACTCTCTGGTCGTAAAGGTGGAGAGAGAAGTGTTGTCTACCCTGGTAGGAGTCCGTCCCAGCTGCTGTTTGCCAGTCTGTGTCAAGCGTAGCATTATCATTGGTCAGATGAATTGCTCCAGTGGGTGGAGTACTTCCTCTCTGCACTGCAATATCAGCATCTACTTGGACAGAGGATTCATGTGAAAACACGCACACATGAAAAACAGCCGTCAACCAATCTCCTTTCCCTTTTCCGAACGCATTACACAAATTGTGGCCGAGGTTACGGACACGTTACCTATCTCGGTGGTATCTCTCTTGGTGCGGTCGCCTTTGAGCTGCGGACCGATGAGCCTGATGGAGTCCTCCACCGTGTTGAGCAGCTCGGTCACGTCCTCTCCGCTGTCAAGCTGACCAGGCGACAGGATGTCCTCAGTGGCCGTGAAAAGTTTCTGACACAACCGAGAACACAATACATTTAGATTGTGGTGGGCATAGAGGTGCTAAGAAGGTCAGTCTTGTACAGTTAGTGTGCTTTTGTCCTGTAGTCCTCTAAGACATGTCTGTCTTGTGCCTCCAGGGGATAAACTGCAGGCAACCAGCTCTTTATTCTTGTAGGGGGGGAATCATGACTTTATGTTTTGTGTCTGCCGCCCTGACCTCCAGTAGCGTCTCTCCGTCAACTTGCCCCTCGCCAGTGACACTGGACAGAGCAAAACAGCTGTCCTTCATCATGGCCAAAATGCCTGCCAGGCCTCCGAGTGACTGAGAGACAGAAATGGAGAAAAAAAATAACAATTTGGTTTGTCTCACGTTGAAGTGGCTGCTGACTGAATCAATGCAGGGCTGCATGGTGGAGTAGTCACTGAAGGTGGGTGCACAAGAACAAAATACATTTCATTGAGCTCTGATGGTAAGAGAGTGTAGAATTATAGTTGCGATTCAGCAGCTTACCGGTTCATCCCCTCTCTTAGCAGTGAAGGGATCACAGTTCAGTTCTGCAAAGCACAGAGCCAAGTCTCAGTTTTCAAGTTTGACACTTCAGAGTCACAGGACTGATCGAAAATCATCTTAAATTAGATCAAGTCAAAATCAACATGGAGATGAAGAAGGAGGAGTGGAGGAGGAGAATGAAGAGAAAAGGGAACTGCAGCACATGGCACAAGACACACAAGTGAGTCTCTGAAGCGGGAACTTTTTTTTAAGACAGGGGCTGAAAAGAAGCAGGGGGCTTATTATAGGGACACAAGAGTCACTAAGTACATTTAACATCAATCCAGCAAGATGGACGGAGAGGTGTTTGCTCCACTCACTTGAGCATGGGTTTCCTGGTCTGCCATAGTTTGTGTAACCTTCATTGCATCTGCACCAGAAGCTCCCATTTGTGTTTTTGCAGCTCCCAGGTCCACAGATTTCCTCCATGTGGTTTTCAGCGTGGCTACATTCATTTATGTCTGTAAAGAGAGGGAACGGACATGTCGATCATCACCGGCCTTGCGTGAGGGCGTCGATGGAATGAGATGTGAACGTCTGAAGCAGAAATGAAGCAAATGTCACTGTAAAATGGCTGGGGGAGCAATCGTGTGAGTATTTCAACGGAGCTAAAGTCACTTACATGGGGCAACCAGTTTCGTGACCTGACGTCTTGCCAAAACTAGTTAAAAGCTGTAATTTGAAGTAGTGGGAGGCCGGAGATGGCTTTGTGGTTTAGGTCAGAGAACAGGGAGTTGCAATTGTTGAATCATGACGAAAGCAAAGAGTGTGACCGACCGTCTTTCAAAACTGGCTGACAACAGACCTTTTTACTTTGAGAAATGTTAGGTTCTCCAAATGGCCCTGGATGTTGCGTGAAAATAGGTGAATGTGACTGAGACTGTGAATGTGGAAAGAGAAGCATTATATAAGAACCAGTCCATTTTCCATTTGTGTGCAGAGCTTTCCTATCTTATGTGCTCCTGCTACTGCCAGTCAATAGACTTCTATATTGGGGTTTTTACAGCATGGCCTGATCTCGTCCAGCCTAGTGTGATTTTACAATCTCCCTTCTGTGTATTTTCAAGTCGTTCAGACATGTCTCCAGTCAAAGAACTGTGCCAAATGTGGGCTGCACAGCCCAGCACAGGAAGCACACATCCTGCCTGGATGGAAACCTTTTTCTTCAGGTGACGCAGAGCTTAATCTTTCCCGTACGTTGAGGTCATCACGTGGTTCACCTGGCTGTCCCACTGGAGCTATTTCTAAACATTCAGGTTCAGACATGGCTGGCTTATGTTTCATGTAACTCTTCTCTTCGAGTTGAGTTTCATTTTATGCTCCTCACCCCAGACGTAAAGACCATTCAGAGCAGACCACGTGTTGTAGAGCAGACTCAATATCGCGAAACCATAGAAGGCATTACTCACCCTGACAGTACTGTCCCGTGCTGATATAGCCAGATTGGCAGAGGCACTCAAAGCTCCCAATCAGGTTGCGGCAAGTGCCACCCTGACCACAGATGGCGGCATTATCAGAGCACTCGTTGAAATCTAGATCACGAATATGGATCAGATTAGTTTGGGCTACAACCTGATGACACACACACACACACACTCACACACACACGCATCAAGAGTACACACAGATACACCCTTACCTATGCACTGTCCAGTTGTTTGAGTGAAGTTGACAGTCCCGTGAATGTTTTGGAACCCCTTCTTGCACTGACAGACATAGCTGCCAGCTGTGTTGATGCATACTGCACGCTTGCCACATGGTTCATCATCGTCACACTCATCAATATCTGTAGATTGTAACAGATGCATAGATAGTGTTATGCTTTACACTGCCACGGTGTATTATTATAAACTGGAAGTAAAACTGAACTAAACTCAGAAAGCCTTTGGAGGGGGTCAAATGTCCTCAAGTTTCCACCAACAAAATGAGAATGACTGAATCTCCACAGTCAGTAGAAAGTGAACTTCTCCTTTTGAGTTCAGGTTGTCTTTCTCATTGGCTCTTATTCTCGATCCAGTGTCCTCTGTGATCACCAGTCTGAGATTACAGTCCTGCTGTTAGGGCACTTTGGCTTCCAGGACTTTTCTAGACATGTTTTCATAGTAATTTACTTTGAATATGAGGAGCGCTCAAAGGCCTAAAATGGAAAAACTGGAGTGGAGCGTCATCAAAAAAAGGCTACTTTTCCTGGCCAGTGTGACGTATTGCATAACAGGTGAGGACCAACAGTTAAAATTAAGACTATTACCAACACAGTCCTTGTCCTTATCGTTTCTCTGGTAACCATGGTCACACTCAGAGAAGCATCTTGCAAGAATGCACAGCAACCCTGAAGGGAGAGAGAGAGAGAGAGAGAGAGAGAGAGAGAGAGAGAGAGAGAGACAGAGAGAGAGAGAATGCTTCATTGCCCAATCAAGGCAATACCAATACACAAGGCCAATAGGCAATAAGGCAAAGATATGCAAATTAATTTTCAGCTGTATTTAGCTGAACATACACAGCTTTATTTAACCAAGTAGCAAGACCTGGATTTTATAATCTTTTTTTTCTTTTGTTTTTGGAGAAAATAGGCCTCAAGAGCAACCCTGTATTCATTAAGTTTATAGTGCTAAAGAATTACACAGTTCTGAGTACTAATGCCTTTGAGGTTGGATTTACATGCCAAGAGGGACAGGGACCTTAAATGTTCCTCTTTTCTAAAGGGAAACAGCTCCAGTTATTACAAAATTGGCAGAAACTTGTCAAACATGCAGCATATACCACTTCTCCATCAATGTTCTCGAAGTCTTGTGCGCAATTAACCCTCATAGTTCCTCATTCATTGGTTTTTGAGGGGCACATGAATCAACCACAGGAACATAGAATATGCTGGCGAAGTCTTTTCATTCAACACCCTGGACTAAATATCTGGATAGTTGTGATTCACAGGAATCTACCCGCCAAAGAAAGCCTTGAATTTGCGCTTATGTGCGCTTGGGACATATTTCACAATAACCGCAACATGCTACCCACACTACCCCCACACCACAGTGGAGGTTTCTATCAAATTTTTAGGGGGGTCACTGGTACCGCAGACAGACACACACACATAAGTACAGTGGAAGCAACAATATATATATATATATATACATGTATCTCAAACCCTTCTCCCTTTCTCCCTCTGAGTTTCCCCCCTTTTCCAACAATGAGCTCTCTGTTATTCCCTGATGAAGCTGGAGCTCCCACTGCAGCACCACTTCAGGAGAAGCAGGCAAGGACCGTCACTGACAGTCAGTGTGTGAAACAGTGGGGCTGAGTCTTGTGTCTGAGTTTGTGACTAAACTGTGGACTGAAACAAAGTCTGGAAATACACAAAGACAGACTGTGTGTTCAGCCCACAGCTGACTTTCATTCACCAGTAAGCACAGTGGTGAATGAGAACAGCTCTCTGTGACATTAACGATCCTCTTGGCTTGTCTCATTTCTTTCTAAACAGCAGCTGAATTCTTGCCTGTCTCTCGTCTTGTTGCATTTCATTCAGGCCTGGTAAAAAGTGGAAGGTTTACTAGTATCACAGATAAAACAGTCAAATCTCTCTTTGTTTCTGTAGCGTGCTGCACAGCAAACACAGTTTTATTCTATATAAATTATCAAGCATGGAGAAACTCCATGTTTGTGCTCCAAACATCACTTGATTTTTTAGTTCTAACCCTCTCCTGAACATAGTTGCCCCATAGAGAGTGACACTGAATGAAATTATTTCCAGACAGCTTGAGAGATTACTGCCCACTTTACTGTTTTTGGTCTCCACAAGCCTCTAAAGGAAGTTTACTCTTCCCTGTTATCAATTTTCCAAAACACGGTTAAGTTGGTGACCAAATGTGTCTCAGCTGGTGAGTACAGTAGTTTTCACAGAGTGCTGCAACAGCTAAGGACCAAGGACGTAAAAACTTTGAAATAGCAAATCACTCAGCTGTATATGGTTGTTTTGCGTTTCCAAAGTGACGTGCATGCCTCACATGCAATTCGTGTAAACACCTATAATGTGATGTGTTTGTGTGATGAACACCGCTGACAGTCCGTAAATGTCACGACACTGTGGCACTTGTGGTTTATTCCTTCCTGCGGTGAATCATTTGTTGGGTCCGGTTCTGGTTTATCTTAATCTGACAGGCTGGAAGGCCACTCCAGCACACGGGGCTGGTCTTGCAGCGTCAGTCTGGTGACGGAGGCTCTTAATGCACAGCGACCGCTCTGACGTCTGACCATACATCAGTGACCCAGCTGTGGGTCTGCACGGGGCTCACCGTGTGACAGCACTCACATGAATGCCAGGATTGGCTCATTCATCCTCTCTGCCGTTGAAATCTGTGGCTTTTGAGCGGTTGGGCATCTTCAAAAGTAACAATTTGACAACCTGAGGCCAACATGTGGACCGAGGAGTTTTGTGACAGTCCATGTTGAGGGGAAAAAAATCTGTCAGACTGAAACAAGAAGCTGAAACTGGCATCTAAAAATTTCTAAACTTTCCAGCATTTGTTTGTTTCACACACATCCAGTCACTCACCCAGCCGCTCTCATACACACACACACAGATTGAGCTCTCATTGACAGACTCACCCAGAGTAAGTAGCTCCTTGCCGAACCCCATGTCAAAGACAAATCGATATCTCCACAACGTTGAGATGATCTTTATTACAGTCAAAAGCAAATCTGCTTGAAATCCTGTGACAAAACTTTAAATCCCAGTATGTCCAGACTAACCTAACCCTTCTTGGCTGAAGTCCAAGAGTCATAAAATCCACAAAATAGGTGAAGTGAAAAAACAAAAAGTGAGCTGAGCTCAATTCTTTCAATGGAGGATAATTCAGTGTGTAGCTGAAGAAATAGCAGTGAACCCTCACCAGCTTTCTTCCACTCAGACTGAAAATTTCAGAGTCTGAACACGCCTCAATCTCTCCCTCATTCCCCACCCCCCTCAGTTACCCTCCCGCTCTCTCTCTCTCTCTCTGTCTCTCTCTCTGTCTCTCTCTCTCCTTCCCTTCAACTTATCTTTCTAGCCTGGACTTTACTCATCACTCTCTTTCTCTCTCTATAGCTTTGCATGTGTACACGCAACTCACACAGACACAGATATCACATTGCCTGCACAAACGCCTCTTTGTCTAGGCCGTCTTTCACATTTCCCTTTATGCTCCAGCGGCCTCTATTTAGGGAGCTATTCACAGCACTCTCAAGAGAGACAGAGAAGGCGGTGCGATGTTGTAAGTTGGAGGGGGGGGGGGGTCGATGACTAACACTCCAAGTCCAAACAGCTGCTGCTCTACTTCACTTTTGCCAGTAAATGATATATCCATTTCCATTCTATCCAGCTCCCACACTTCATCTCCCTCTTTTCCTCCTTTCCTCTTTCACCTCCCTCAGCCAATTCCAGTGACAATCCCTCTGTGTTGTCTCTACCCCCAACCAGACAGCAAGACCCCAGCCTGGAGACGGATGCAGGAGAAGCTCAGTTAGAGAGAAAACAAAAAAAAACAGAAAACATTTACTGGAACTCTTTTCATCTCATGACACTTAAACCGGGCAACAAAGCAATCCACACAATATCACACACACCTTGACTCCCATACTCTTGGTGGCAGTTTGGTCCAATTGACCAAAAAAATTAATGTTTTTGGACTGGAAGAAACTGCAGAACTCGTGTACACACGGGGATAACATGTGACCACCAATGCATGCACAAATGCACCATGTCACAAGAGAAGATCATAAACATTAAACACGAACAGTAAACACTGGTTAGCGCAGTCCTTTCAAGGAAGCCCAATAATGTTAGCAAATATCTAGCACTGAGATGGTCTGCGTCAGCGTGGCAACACCAGCAAGGCACCAGTCTTTGGTGCTTGAATTTCTTATTAAACTATGGGGAAACTACGGGCAGGTGAAATAAAAGTGTTCCTCTATCACTGATGGCGTACATGGAGGATGTAATACTAAATGAAGAAACAGCATCATTTATGTATTGAAATATGGAGCCATCAAGCACAAAAAGCAGCTGTTTAGTTTTAACCTCTACAGTTTGAAAATTTTCACACCACAGTCACGGCATTGGGCCTCTAGTAAAGTAAGCGTTTTTATACATTTTATCATCAAATCCACACCACGCCCCGGTTAACACACAGTGTGCAAAAAACACATTGGATATGAGCGGTAGCTGCCACAGGCTGTCTGTATACTTGACAGCAGCACTGAGGAGGAAACAACTGGTCAACAACTCTCTTCTGTTACCGCCGAAACGGTTGCGCTCTAACGCCCTGACAGCTGTTCCCACAAGTCGCTTGTGTGTACCAGGCCTCCCTGAGCAACTCTCTCACAGTGAGAGAAAAGCCGCCTGATGTGACCCCCTCTCCTCCCTCTCAGTCTCTCCTCTCTGCGTCTTGACTCTCTCAAGCATCATCTTGACTTTGTGGCATGGCTCTGTCGTTACAACGGCGCAGACTGAAGGCCAGACAAACGGAGACAGATGAGCAGACACATGGAGACAGAGTAACCATACGCACATGCAGGCAGGAAGAGGATGACAGGAGGAGAGTTCATGTCCCCGCAGCAACTCCAGTAAACAGCTAAATCAAAGCAGATGTAACAATATTAAAATAATAAAATGTGTGTGTGTGTGTGTGTGTGTGTGTAGGTGATGAGCATAAATACTGATCTCTGCTTGTTTGTTTGTTCCTCAGCCTCGGGGCCTAAAAAGCAACAGCAGCTTCGTATCTGTGGCGTCCAGTGTTTCCATGTGGAAACACCCAGTCAGTGTTTATGAGTGTGTGTGTGTGTGTGTGTGTGTGTGTGTGTGTGTGTGTGTGTGTGTGTGTGTGTATGCGCGCGCTCCCATTGGCAGCCAGCGAACATTTGTCCCACATGTACTTAATGGACGTCTGCCCATTGTGACCATCAGTCATCTGAAGGGGGAAGCTGAAGGGGGAAAATGCAATCTGTCACAGGGAGAATGTTATTTATACAAGACTAACAAGTAGCAGTGATCAGTTGACGCAAGGTGGCTAAACATGCGGTCAAGCCTCAGTTCACTCGCTTGTTGCGGGCAGCATATGTGCGACAGTGTGTGTGTCATACTTGGCTCATGTGAGACACTTTTCTGGGTGCCCTCTGCCCCAAAAACAAACAACCAGACCATGTGTTGCTGATTTTCCTTTAAGAGCATGATGTAACTAGAGGCTTTTTCCCCACTTCCTCCTTCGAAGTTTGTGTCCTGTCGTAAACTTTACAAACACCTGTCTGTGTGTGAAAACGAGCTTTCAAGAAGCACACGGCTGGAAGACTCACCGCTATACCTGGACTTGTGCGTTGTTGTTTTACCAGTCAGATCATCACCTCGACCAAGAGTGTGATCGTAACGCCAACATATGGCAGACCACATGATCGGCGTCTCATCAGTTCAGGCCAGCAAACTGTGAAACCTGGTGGGAAATGGAAACTGTGTTCGTCTCACAAACACAAAGAGGAACTTTGTGCTACAAGTTCTTCTTTAATTGGATCGCTTCTATGCTTTCACACACAAGCCTGTGTTTATTCAACAGGGGTTGAGCGACAAGGAGTAAAATGGTTCATCACTCTGACGACAGCTCTCACCTGTTTATCTTTGAGTGTTATGAACTACATTTGCAGGATTTGCAATACAGGGAGTATTGACTTGAATAGTCTCAATGTAGATGTGGTGTTTTCCTTTTAAATGCATTTAAGGACACCTCTGACACTGTTACTGTGTTTCAGTGCAATCCCAGCCGCCTGATGACTACAAGTGAAAGAAAAAACTGCCTCGTGGGGGTTGAGTTCAAGCTACTGGTTGAGAAGACAGACTTTGTAAGGCAGCCTCTGCCCCCAATGCATGCATGAGTGAATGGAGTAGTGTGAGCAATGAAAATAACATGAACTAGCAGCCATATTTGTAACCCACAGCTGCTGAACTGAAAGCATACAACATATACAAACAGAGGGAAACAGTGGGATAGGTTTGCAGTGTAGTAACCAGACAGGAAACATAGAACATCAGTCATCTGCACTTCTGCTGCTTGTGTGTGTGCTTGCATACACTAGGTTTATTTGTGTGTGCCAACATGTCCCAAAAAGTGACAGAAATGTCACTTGAGTGAGATTGTGTGTTCAAGCATGTGTGTGTGTGTGTGTGTGTTGCAGAGAAACTACTACACACACAGAGAAAAAGAAAAAAAAAAACGTCAGGGACAGCTACATTTCTGGTGTTCATAATTGTATTCAGAATTACTCATTACGTTCACCCAGCGAGATGTGCGCTGAGCGTGACAGATTAGAAAGATACACCACCAAGCTTTCTTTACAATCTAAGAGGACGGCCTTTCAAATCATCGCTGTCAAAGTTTGTGTCGCTGTGCAGCCAACAGGTCATGGGAGAGTTTGGCTGGAGCTCCACTGGGTCACCCATAAACTAAATATCCATCAGCTGCTGTCAACTACCAACAATATCCCAGTAAACTAGATTCCTCGCCAGACCGCAGTTGCCTGCAAATTTGCTGCTTCTGTCCAAGAAGCAGAAGCAACGGTGGATGCTGTATCATGTTACAGCTGTGGAATAAAACTTTTTAATCCTGACAGATGACTAAATGTCATCATAGGCGCTGGCACACGCACACACAGAGACGCACACTGGATCTTTCCATATGGAAAGTGTGGAGAGTGAATGGATTTTAATCACACAGTTGCAGTTGCTGTTTACATCCCCAGGACACGGGGACAGACAAACACAAGCTTTGGAAAAGATCTTTTCACTGGGTCTTCACCAGCTTTCAGATCATATGACTTTATTTTCCACCAGTCCATGGAAATGGTGGCAACTGAGCGGCCTTCTCATGACTGAAGAGAGTGATTTTGTTGCTTTTTTCACTCATTTGCTTCCTCGTCTCTCTCTTTTCATTTGGTCCGCAACACATATACTGTAGTTGGTTGTCATGTGGTTGACTTGGAGGAAACGATCGTACTTTGGTTACATTGGTTAGATCCACCCAGTACTCGGTTATGTTCTGCAAAATATTGTGTCTTTGCTAAACCATTACTGTTGCCTGGATGACATTTTCTTGTTTTAAAATACAGGAAGTTGCATTGGAGATGGGCACCAGCAAAGCATTGTTACACCACTGGATACGAAACAGGTGAGCTTAGTGCAGCATGGCTCACATAATGATCACAGAAATGTTTTTGAAAAGCAAGAAGAGAGAAAGCCACTGCACACACTGTACATACATAGGCTCCACGCTGTCCCATCCCTGCTCTGTCAGTGGTTTTGATCAGTTTGCACCTTGCTTCTTCTTCTACTTTTATCTTATGTATTTTTAACACCCCCCACTCCCCACACTTCTACATCGTTCTGCTTCTCTTATGGCTTACTGCAGCTGCATCATATGTGAAGACGTTTTGTGGTTTCCGGATGAAAATGAGCGACAAAATGTCCCTCCAGTGTTTGGTGCTCAGCAACAAGCAGCAACAGCAGAGTTGAGCTGTCACTCGTTTAACCGCTGCTCTGTTGTGTTGTTATGTAATGTCATATCCTTACCTACAAGCTACCCACTACTAAATCTGTCCATCCAAAAATCTGAGCCCCTTTGTGTTTAAGTGAGAGTATAATTCAAGCACAGGTGAAGTAATGATTTAAATACGAAGGATTAGGATTAAAAAATAGTTATTGTGAATACGGAAACGTAAATATCTGTAGTTATTTGAACTTGTTTGGGAACACCTTGGAACCGCGGTGTGGTCCTGGAGCTCCACAGAACCGTTATGCTTCAGCAAGTAAATGCTTCAGAAAACCCTCCTTGCCATTTGTGTCACTGCTAAGATTACAAAAACACAACTCATGCTGGGCCCTGTAGCTCTCGCAAGCGTTGCATCTTGCATGGATGTTCTTTGTGAAGGTGTGAAAGTGGTGAATGTACTCTTTTACAGGAAATGGCAGTAGTAGAAGTGGTGGAACTAAAAAAGTTGTTTCTCACTGCTCAACTCTTGCACGATTTCCAATATTATGCAACTTGTCACTTGTACAAAGCTATAAAAAACGAAGAAAAAAGAAATCACACACACAGTTGGAGATTTCAAAAGATAGTAACTTCTAGATGCACACAAGATCATTTTGTTTTGGGAACACAAGATAATTACATTGTGCTAGAGCATTTCATTGTCCAATATTCCGAGGTTAAAATAAAACTTGATTAGACGAGTTCTGTCCATTATATGTTGAAAGTGAAAATCCAATGTCCTGAGAGACACAAATGAAATTACAGTGAATTATCTTGGGGGAACAAATCTCACAAGATAAAAAATATCACCTGACGGGTGGCACCTCCACCACTCAAAGAGCAGTATTCGCAGCAGGTAGTGTTCCTCTTCTTTGCCATGTCTTCAGTCTAGTTAAGGAGGTATTTGCCACTCCAGCAGCTAAATGGCATTTGCTGACTGTATGTGCTACTTGCATAGAACTGGTTTATAGTTTTTGCTTTGTTCATGAGAAGAGATGGTCTGGCAAAAGAAAAAGAAACAAACCCAAACAACTGGCAGGACATATATTGAAGACATAAGCATCACTGATGTAAAAACATAGATTGGTGCAGCTTTGAATCATGTGGTGAAGAGGAAGTTGAAATCTCTGTGGTTTCTTCTGTATCATATCATCATTGATTGCCTGATAACTGTGTCGAGTTTGGACTTCATATCATTCTTCCTGGAGACAGGGAGAGGGGAAAAAAGTTGCAGACACTGACTTGGAAGTCTATACTTTGCTCCACGGGGATCGTCTACTCTCAGAGCATAGCTTCCCTGACAGCCACAACCGCTGCGACTTCCTGCTGCAGCAGCTGGGAGCGGGGACGTTTCACCCACGCAGAGCGAGATCAGATGTGAGCCAGCGACATGTAGTACGCTGTGGTCATGAGCGCACACCACAGGAACCATGCTGGCTGTGTCCCTATCTGCTCATCAACCTGGGTTTTTTTCGGTAAACTGCCGCGCTCCCGCAGCTTATCCACACTCACCAGGTGGAAACCATAGCAACCGACGTTGACGGCGCCCTCTCTCCACCTATCACTTCCTTAGGAAGCTCTCACCTCATGAGTTCTTTCCTGGATGACTCGGTTTTCCCATTCTCTTGCAGCATGGACATTGTGCCGATCAAAAAAAAATAGTGTAATCATTTCCAGCTGTAGATATTACGAAGATATTCATCAGTATTTCACCCTGCCTGGTGGCTGACAGAGCTGTGAGAGCGATTAAGTTTTGCATAAGCAACCTGTTGTGCAAGTGAAATGAAATGTTGTGCACGCCTACTGGAATATAAACCAAGGCAGTGTTTCTGAAATTGCAACAAACTATCTGCGCGGGTGTGTACGCAGATCCTTTCTCGAGGATGTCATCTGAACTCTAAAGACCCTCACTGTTTACATCAGACTCCATTAGAGATTATATGGCCACGTCTGCTATAATGTACACAAAGGCATACACAGAAAGAGAGAGAGCGAGAGAGACAGAGAGAGATAGGGATCAGGACTTAATTAATGAGGGGTTTCCTCCTGTAGTTGCTGCTCTCGTATTCGTTAATCCCTCTGCTGATATTCAGTGTTTGCATTCAGTTCGTCTGCCTCGTCCTCTGCCTTCAGTGTGTCTGTGAAGTGCGGGGGTGGAGTGAGGTGACATAGGGCAGATGTTTCCAGCCTCGCTTTGAAGATGGCTGTGAAGATGCAGGGAGGATTAGTGGAAAGGGTGAAGTTTCTCTGTGGAGGCTGGGTGGACCTTTTGGGGAGTTTTTTTGTTCTTTTTTGTTTTTTTTTTTACAAGCGGAGCTACACTCGCAAGCAGCAGATACAGCCTCCGCTCTGGCAGCAGCTTTGGAAATGGAACCTCCATTTACAACCCGCTGCTGCAGCCGCAAACCCTAAATGTCAAGCTCCCACCTCATTTAGTCTAAGCTGCTTTAGGTTTCTAAGAAAGAGAAAAGAGAGAGAGAGAAAAAAAATCATCTATCCATGTGCAGTTTTGCAACACGTTCAAACTGAACTTTGCCTGTTCTGGATGAGTTACAATCCATATTTACACAGATGGCTGCAATGATCAACCAGAAGAGATAGTTTTTTTACTTTAGGAATGATTTGTTGTCATCTGGAGCACAATAATCTGACTACTTCTACTACTACTTTTTCTACTACTGTTAGTGTAACTGTGGAGGGTGTAAGGCCTCAAACTGGTCCTATCTGCCCTGAAAGCAAGCGCGAGACCCAAAGGCACATATTGCCACCATGTGGTCAAACAAAATTGTGATTTAACAGCAGTCAAATCATTATTCGGAGGTGAAGGCGTTCACACCTCAAACTGAAAACAATATACAAATCACTGTAGTCCAACTGCAAAACAGTGCAAATCCCTGCTTTTCACAAGGGAGCAGGTTTCTGGAGGGGCTTGTCACATTGCATCGTGGGTAATGTGGTAGTATTCTATGATGAGGAAGAAGAAAGCATGGAATAAAATAGATGATACCTTTAATTCTGCTCCATTTATGAACCAGAATGAAAGGACAGTTGTAATCTCACTGTTTGTGTAAATGTAAACTGTACTGGAAGGAAGGCCCAAAATCTGGAAAGTTATATCTCCACCCCTGATAGTTTTCACATGGACTTCAGCCACCTTGTTAAACATTTACACGACATGACAATTCTCGTTTCAACTATGCATCGTTTCTAAATTTGGTCTTTATTGTTTGTTATTTAACAGCATAACAAAGGCATTTCTATCAGCTCAGCTTGTTGCATGCTTTGTGCCCTCCTTGCAACAAGAGAAACAAGAGTGTGGACTCAGCAGATGATTTAAAGAGAGGAAGAGCCGGCTCAGAAACATTCCAGCAGAAGAAACTCCCACACACACAGGCTGTAGGGCGTCGCTACACACACACAGGAGGCTTTCCAAATGCAGATGTCGGACATGGACAGCAACAGTTTTTTATAAAAGTACAAAATTAACCCCATATGCACACTAAAACTGAGAGTTTGAACAGCGTTGATATCGTTCACATTGATATGTCAAAATAAAGCAATCTGATAAATATACCGAAACTGTGTCTGATTTCTCAGTATTCACATCCGAAGACCTCGATGTCTGCAAAGCGGGTTTGCAGAGGATTTCAATCAGTCCCCAGAGGATTAGGCTGCAAAAGAGGAAAAGAAAGGAAAAATTAGAGAGTGAAGAAGAGAAGAATGTGGATCAGTTTGTTCTTTGACTGCCTCAGCCCAAACCCCAACTTACCTTTTATGATCACTTTGGCCAGGGCCTCACTGGAGCCGATGTGGTTGGTGGCCACACATTTGTACGGTCCGCCGTCGCTCAGTCTGACGTGGGGAATGAGCAGCCTCCCGTCCTTTGTGGTCTCCGCTCCGGGAGGCAGGCTGGGCCGGCTGGGCCGGCTCCACTCAAACTGGATGGGATGCGAGCCGTGGGCGAGGCACTGCAGCTGCAGGGCATCCCCGGGCTGCAGCCTGACCTGGTCCGGCAGGCTGGTGGCGTACGGGGGACCTGCAGCAAGGACAGCCATTCTCATCATCAGCTCAGTTACAAACAGGACAGGGACGACCAGGCCAGAGGTGAAAAGGTGGAAGAGGGTGGGGGTTTCATTTCAGTTACATGCCAAACAGCCATGCTCAGGTCCTTTCCAATACGGAAAACTATGACCATGAAAAGTTTGTCTTAGCAGTGACGGCTAAAACAGACTCCTCCACCATAGGTTGTTGGACGAACCTCTGAATTAAATTTCCATTCTGAGAACTCAATTCAATCTTACACTTTTGTTTTACAAACAGTCGATACTGACATTTCCAGTACTTAATATTTCGTACACAAAAAACGCTTGAAACACTAATGGACGCTAACTGGTTTTTATATAACAAATGCAATTATAGTAATATTATTGCATTTGTTATATAAAAACCAGTGTGTGTGTGTGTGTGTGCGTGTGTGTGCGTGTGTGTGCGTGTGTGTGTGCGTGTGTGTGCGTGTGTGTGTGTGTGCGTGTGTGTGTGTGTGTGTGTGTGTGTGTGCGTTCCACTCACTCTCCACCTCCATCTGGGTGTACGCCTCGCTGTAGCCGTGCTCGTTGGTTGCATTGCAGATGTACTGTCCTGAGTCTTGACGGCCTACGCTGGTCAGCGTCAGGACTCCGCCTTCCACCGTGTGTTTCCACGGCAACGGCGCTCGGAGCTTGGACCAGGCGATGAGAGGAGTCGGTGAGCCTGGACACAGAGAGGATACGGTGATGTGTTTCTGTTTGTTTGCTTGTTTTGTTTTGAGATGGCAACTTTTTTCCCACAAGGTAGTCTGCATTAGATAATTTATTTCTTTAGATGAGATGGATGTCCCTCGTCTCATCAGGTTCTTTGTTAACCCATAATGTCATACAATGAAATTATTGAAATTAGTAAAGAGTAAAAAAAGTATCATCTGGAATATCACCGTAATGGCAATGCTTTTGTCGAACGTTACACCCGAGCATGTGTTGGGCAGCATTTCACCTGAAATTTCCAGGTGTTTTAATCACTGGAACCAGAGACTCACACCGAGCTGCCAAAAGTCAAGTTCCTCTTTCACGCTGCTTGAACCACAAGAAGCGGTGGCAGAGTGTCTGCAGGATCACCGGTTTTTATCTGGTCAGCAAGATTCCTGTCATCTCCAAGGTAGCGCTAACACTGAACAATGTCACACGGGCTCATTTGTATGCAGGGCATCTGACATGTTATTATTCCGGCCTAAGCACTGGAAAAATGCTGATATGGAAGCTGGCCCACGGGACTCTGAGGGCCGTGCGTGAGAGGAAGTGTGACTGACAGCCGCTAACACCTCACCGCTGGCCCGGCACTCCATGGTGACCGTGTGTCCCTCCACCACTGTCATCTCCGTGGCGCTCACTGAGGCCACCGGCGCTCCCAGGCCCCCCTCCACGACCACCTCCACTTTGACCTCCGTCACCCCCTCGTTGTTCTCCGCCTGGCAGATGTAGACGCCCGAGTCCTCTGGATGCACGGCGGGCCACTGAGGACAGAGGAGACATCGGCTGTGCTCGAGCCCGAAGCGGCGCAGGTCAGCGGCGGCGCCCTACCGGCGCGCCTCGTCTCACCGCACCTGTATGATGTTGGCGTCATTGGTCTCGGCGGTGACCAGCTGCAGGGTGGAGCCCTGGCGTTTCCAGGTCAGCGTGGGCCGAGGCCTTCCCGTGGCCCGACACTCCACCGACACCGGGTCGCCCATCCTGACCCGCAGGGGCCCTGCAGGGGTCAGCCGCACCTTAGGGGCGACTTACATGGACACACACACACACACACACACACGTTAAACCTTCTTTTTCCAGGCCTTGAACATTTCTGGTAAAAAAGAGCATGGGAGAGAAGTTGAGATCCTATCAAGAACTTTTTTTCCACTCTTCAGTGATCCTGTTTGCCACTGAGCAGGCAGGGCACAGTGGTTTTTCAGGATTTTTAAAGCCTATTAAAGTCGGAAATTACACTGGGAAGGGACTGAGAGTGAACCAAAATAGTATAGTTGTGCGCATGCAATAAAGCTGCAACGGCAGCTAAAGCCGGATGTAGCGTCTTCAGCACTCTTAGTTAACCTTAAAAACATTGATTAAAACTGACACCGACTAACGTATCACACCGGACGAAAACAACACAGACCAAACCCAAACAAACAGCTCTGAGCTGAACCAGATGCACCAGATGTGTGCCCGCTAATGGGTCAAAGGAAGTCGAAAGGGGCGTTTAGAGCCGGTGGGAGGGTGGATTACACAGGGCCCAGCACTGAAGACTCTGGTTTGTGACCTCGGCGGAGATGAGCTCACACTTGACATTGAGCGCAGCGTTGGCAGAGGCTTGGCGGCCTGCGGCGCTGGTTGCGGTGCAGCGGTACTGGCCCTGGTTTGCAGGCCGGGCGTTGACCACCGTCAGCACGGAGCCTCCAGGACCCAGCTTGGCGTTCTCTGGAGAGGGGGGGGACAGTGGAGGCTCAGTGAGGCGTGCCTGGTGAGCCTTGTCGGTGCTCCCAGGTACTTTCTGCTGACCTGGCAGCGCTTGGTTGTTGGCTCTCTTCCACTCCAGGAGGCCTCGGAAGGGCTCGCCGCCTCCGCCCACTTGGCACCTGAAGCTGACAGACTCCCCCTGGCGCACGGTGGCAGCTCGGGGCTCCACTGTCACCACAGGGGCCTGGGCAGCCGCTGCGTAGCCAGAGGGGGTGGGTGACAACATGCACGTACGCACACACGCACACACACACACACACACACACACGTGTATCCAGTGCAACCCTGTGACCCCCGCAGACAGAGCTGGGGAGAATGCAGTGTAAACGAACAGCCATCCCAAAGCAAACAGCCTGAGCAAATACACGGACCGAACAGAGGTGATGCTGATAAAAAAAAAAGAAAAAAAAGAAAAAAGAAAAACTAATTAAGAGCGAAATAAATTAAAGATCTCACATGGGCAAATGCAAGAAATGTCAAAAGATTGGTTTAAAAGAACAAAGAAAGCACGAGGCAGCCACGAGGATGTTTAATCCCGTTTGTTGTGCTCAGGCTTAAAAAAAATCAATATCACTCAAATCAAATCAGAATCAGAATGATCCAGCTGCCAAAGCTCTCTCTAGAAACGTTACCAATCCACAGATCATGCTTTCAACGGCCTCCACGTGTTGACGTTGAGGTTTGTAGACGATCAGTGGTCCGGACAGCGTTTCTCCTGACGTTCAGCCCGTTATTCCACGTCTTTTCTCTGGACTCACATTGTGCGTTCACTCCGATAAACCTCTCTCCGGACAGGAAAACAAGCGGCAGAGGCATCTGTCGAACCAGACGTCACTCTGCTCAAAGGGAACGGGCGACGGCTTACCTGAGCACAGCAGAGAGCACAGGACCAGAAGCCTCGGTAGGGGATCCATGACGAGCAGAGAACAGTGCCACTGTCCCCTCGACCTCTTTCACTGTCTCCTTCTCTTCTTTTTTTTTTTTCATACACTCACCGTCAACCTTTAACCCCTGACGTCCCCCTTACCCCATCCCCTATTCAAACACCGTGCAAACCCGTCCAAAGTCTTCCCCTGCATCATTCCAATGTTAGTGTCAACCTACAGTACAGTCTCTAGAGATTTATCCAAGATAAATGTGATCTTTGCCACAGACCTGGGCCTGTGGTGAACCACAGCTGGATCCATATTTATTATGTTATATATTATATATAGGGTCCATATTTTCATATTATATTGGATATATAGGGTCCATATTTCATATTATATTGGATTCCATATTTTTTATGAGACTGATGAACTGTGATCCAATCATCGTCGGACAGTCGTTGTCTTCGTTCACGGGACGAGTCAAGGACGTGAGAGAGAATGTGTAGCAAATGACTTTAATGTTTACAGAATAACAAAATGCAATAAAAATTCTGTTTCAACCGGATGAGCACGCGACGGCGACTGACGACGACACACGTCCGAATAATGTTTACATGATTACAGGTTAACATAGAGCAGTTTCTGAAACGTAAGTGGCGTCACCTCAACCGAGAGCTCAGACCGTGTTACAAAGGGGGAAAAAAAAAACCACATCGGGAGGCGTTCTGCGGGCTCGCCTTCTGCCCCGGCACGGGAGGACTCGCTGAGAGTCAGACACGGGGCCCCGTTCTCTGCCGAACGGCACCCAGGCTTTGATGTCATTCGCTGCCGAGGATAGACCGCTAAAAACACGGAGGACACAACGCCGTGCCAATGAGACGTTCCTCTTGCACACGTCTCGCTTCGTCCCGGGGTCAGGTAGGCGCAGCGGCACCGCTCGCCGCTAGATGGCGCAGACGAGCACGGCCACCCGGCACGGGCTGAGATGCAACTAATGGAAACGAGTTGTTGGATCAGCGTGACAGAAGCCGATCTCCTGGGTTAAAGCCTCTTTGGTTTGGTTGCTTCAAAAGCGTTAAAGAAAGACAACGACCTGTTCCAGCAATTGCCTTTTTTACATTCGGACATATGGAAACAAACTCAAACCAAGTTCTTCTCTCCAGCCAAACCACAGGACACAAGATCTCGAGGAGTGACAGTGTCTGTATTCGTTTTTGGTCATTTCTGCCGTGTCGTTGCTGTAGCTGTTGTCGTCTGATACGAAGAAAATAATATCTACATGCCTTCTTTTTGTTCTTTTTTTTTTTACTGAAATTCGTTAAAACAAAATAAGGACATTGTTCAAATGATTCTGCTCGGCCACATACGGGCACCACACCTTAAAAAGGCAGAATATTAAAAGCGGGCTCTTCTTAATCTCCTGCTTCAGAGAAACTAAACTCAGGGAAGGACGGGGACAGTGCGGGTTACGGAGTTCCTGGAAAGTTATCGGGGTGAATTGAATAAATAGCACTGTTAAACAAAAAGACAGCACCTAGAACAAGTACCATACCTCTTATCCGTCTCAATTATTATCATTATGACACTTTTTGTATCTCTTTGCATTCCTCTGTCCCTGAATATCTGAAGAGGAGGTGGGGAAGACAGGAAGGGAGCTTTAAAAAAATGTCAGTGTGTGTATCTCTGTCTGTTCTCCAAACTGTGAAAAAAAAACAATAAAATGAGTTGAACAGGAGGGAAATGTGTCAACTAAGTATTAACCGGCGTTTCGATGTGTTTGTGACAAGGAGGGGGTGGGAGGGACGTTGTTTTGGAAAGGCTGACGAGTCTGTTTGTTGGGGGGGGTTGGGGGTAGGAAGAGAGAGAGGAGGAAAGGTGGAGCATCAGCTGCAGGAGTGCTTTCTGCTGTGGGCGGGGGGCAGGTGGCTGGAGGAGGAATCACCTCTGTCCTGGAGGCCATCGTCAACCTGGAGGAACAGACACGTTCAGGGACCATAACGACCATAACATGAGCTTTTCTACTGTGACGTCACTCAGGTGAAATGCTATCTTGCTGAACATTTGGGGGCCGTACTAGATGGCACTAGAGCTGTTGCCATGACTACCGGTCTGGGGGGGGTGTAACCCTAGCAACAGAGTGTAACCGGGACTCCTCAACGGAGAGCGTGACAGGGAGCGAGGGTCCTCATTACCATGGGAGCTGCTGTCCAGCTGTGCCACGCTGAGGACACGCAGTCACACCACGTCACTGAAGCACTATCGACCACTCAACCATATCCACCTAACTGGCTGCATCCATACGGCGTGTATACATCACTGACCCCACGAGCTGCACAACATCTTCACCACAGCAGCTGCATGGGTGTCTGGACAACCAAACAGCTCTGTCTCATGTGAACTCAGCACTGACTACAGGGGGGGAGGGGGGTACATCTGAATGCCTGGGGGGGCCGCAGAATACCTGCTTCTGGCTGCAACCCTTTTTTTAGTCTGACGGGTAAGAAAATAACCCTCTCCCTATTAGCCGATCCATCTGTGGGATTGAAGTCCTTTGATTTGGACTGACACAGAGAAGACGACAACACTTAAGATTGATTGTGTGTGTGTGTGTGTGTGTGTGTGTGTGTGTGTGTGTGTGTGTGTGTGTGTGTGTGTGTGTGTGTGTGTGTGTGTGTGTGTACCTGAGTTTGGCGTGGCTGGGGAGCTGTCATGGCTTGCCTGTGATGCTCTGGCAGCTGACATCCTGGTGTACAGGTTGGCTTCATCCTGGAGCTTTGCCACGTTCTTCTTATACCGAATCCTTTTGTTTCCAAACCAGTTGGCCACCTGGGAAGAGAGCGGGCGGGGTATGAAAAAACTAGGAAGCTGGGATGCTTCACAGTGAACCGTGTCTGCGCTCCCGCTTGTATCAGTCTGTGAGTCCTCCTCACCTGAGACACCGTGATGGAGCACTTCTTGGCCAGCTCCTCCTTGGCCTCCTCGCTGGGGTAGGGATTCGCCAGATGGGTGTAAAAATAGTCGTTTAAGACCTCGGCCGCCTGCTTGCTGAAGTTTCTCCGTTTCCGCCTGGCAGACGGGGAGAAAGGGAGACGGTGAGGAGACAGAACGGCCCGGGCCGGTCGAGAGACGCTGAGCTGGATCGCGGGAGGAGGGACTGTCCGACGAGGTGGCGCTACCTGGCGTCCAGGAACCTGGAGCGCAGGATCATGACGGCCTCGCACGTGCTCTGCTTCAGCTGGATCTGGATGGTGCTGAACTTGCAGTGGATGATGCCCACCATCCGCTCGATCTCCTTGGGCGAGACGGGCCGCGTGCGGGACTGCTCCCTCAGCAGGTTCATCACGTGGTCGGTGAATTCACTGCAGGCCTGCCGGGAGGGACGACGGAGCGAGGGATGAAAGAGGGCAGGTCAGTGCTCTGGCACGCCGAGACCCGAGTTGTTACCATAAACAAGTGGGTTTTTGTTGGGTTTTTTTGTCCCCCCCCCCCCCCCTCCTGATGAAGTGACCATGCTTCCCGTTGTAAAATCATAGAGCCCACTGGGGGAGGGAGCCGCGACATAAAAAACCACATGTAACGGGTTACGAATGATTTAGAGGCTGAATGGAGACGATAATAAAAGGAAGAAGAGGGGGGATGCACGGCAGAGGGGGAGCATGAGAGGCAGAAAAGGCCCAGTGAGCGCTACTTGAAATAAAAAGAGAAAACAAATATACCCAAAAGCGGGGGCTAAAGATCTAAAGGACATAAACCAGCTGGCCAAACATTCACTCTCTAAGCTGTTGATTGTTGGGTCGTGGTGTTGGAGAGCCTGGCCACCGGGACACCATGTAATGTATGGACGGGAAGGCGTGCAGACGTCCCACCTGCTCATACTTCTCCAGCTCGGTGTGGTACATCTGTCGTATCTGGGCCAGCTTCTCCCTGTACTCCGTGTGCTGCAGGCTGCCGTCGTTGGGCGAGCCGCCGGCCGCCACGGCCGCCGCCGCCGCCGAGGTGCCGCCCCGCTCCAGGCCCGCCACCCCCTCGGCCCGCAGCATGTTGTCCAGCCGCATGATCTGAGGGTCCGGGGCCTCCTTGTCCTGGATGCCGCGGATGCTCAGAGCTGCAGAGGGGGGGGGGGAGGGGAGAGAGAGAGAGAGAGAGAGAGAGAGAGAGAGAGAGAGAGAGAGCGCATCAGCGACGCTGGCGGCCCGGGGCCGCCTGGAAGCCGCTCATTCCGCATTTCCGGTCGGCCGCGTACAGCGAGAAAAACAGGAGAACGCGCCGCGGGTGCAGAAAAACCACATAGCGGCGGGCAGGCGCTAAGCCGCCGGCACGCCGCCAGGCAGCTGGAGAACAAACTGGCCATCGAGGGCCTCGCTACAAGACGGGAGCACGCCGGACTGGAAAAACTGGACGCCGTGCGCCTTTAGACACAAGTAGGGTGACCTTCACGACCACCTCACAATACATGACCTGCAACACACACACACATACATTCAGATTGTTTGGTTACGCTCCTGGCTGCCACTGGTTTCTTCACCTCCCTCAGTGAAATGGGGGTTCCTCGTGAGCTCGTAAACATATCAGAGAAGTCTCGCACGTTCTGCAAATACAGCCTGGAGCCACCAACACAGTGTGGAAATATTATACTATATATCCCCAGCTATACTTGGCCGCATAGGCTGCAACAAAGCGTTTTCATTGTTATCTTGTTCAGTCCGTGAATATTCACCCTCCAGAGGCTGACATTTTCTGATTACTGGACCGGCCGCGGCCCAGGCTGCCTCAGCCCGTATGCGTGTGTCAGGTGGGGGGGGGCCCTGAGCCCCGCAGACCTGACGCGCCGGGCCGACAGCCTGTGTGGCGGCGCCGTTTGGAGGCGGCGAGCGCGTCCCGGTATTAAGTGGTGTCAGAGCCCCGGGGCCGCCGGGCCTCAGGGAAACACCGAGGCGGACAGACACGGCGAGGAAAATCCTGCTGTGGCAGCCGCGCCAGCTCCGCTTGGCATCTCCAGGCGCACAGGAGGCAACGCGCACGCACGCACACACGCACACGCGCAGACGTTAATGCCGGCTCTTAAGGAGCGACTCAAGTGAAAAATTAAAGCCCATCTGAGAGGTCGTTAATTTGCACAGTTCTGCAAATTAGTTGGCAATTACAAGGTAGTTCCAGTGATCGTCTCACATCCATAATCCTGCAATGATGACAATGACAGCCCTCACATCTGGCTGATGGCACCAGACACACACACACACACACGCGCGCACACACGCAAACACCTACTGTATAAGCATTCCGTGATTGCCTCTAATTCGATCAGACACACCACTGATTTCCCAAACCCTGTTAGGGCACAGCGCAGATCGCCGCATTTGGATGATCTAATTCACTCCTCCTGCGCCGTAATGTGGGTCATGCGTGTGCGGTGCGTAGCCCCCGTGAAGCACAACCGGCCACGCTGCATCCGTGACCTCGTCCACCACCCCAGATTGCACCTCACAGACCGTTTTCTCCCTCCGCGCCCGTCCCTTCGCCACTCCTCGCTTGCATCCCCACGCCGCCCGAGATCCGGACCGCTGCCTGTCCCCGGCCTCGTCGGCCTGGCGCGTCGATCCGTCGCCTTCCTCATCGAACTCTCGTCGCATGCGCCAACTCCCCCGCCGAGCCATCCGGGCAAAACACGACATTTCGGCGAGGAGGGCGAGGAGAGATAAGACGCGAACCGGGTTGCATTACTCTTTATTCATAATTAGCCTGAGCGTGGGCCAGAGCTCCTGGCTGCCAAGAGACCGGAGCCTACCACACACACACACACACACACACACACACAGCTCTCTGGCAGGGTAGACCCAGATTTGCGAGGCCATAGGTGGCAAACTGTGCCCCGCCGAGAATCTGATTGTACGGAGGGCTGACAAGACCCAGGGGTCTAAGGATTATCAACCGCCTGCCAATCCGTGGAACCCACCGCCACCCGCTCATCCATCAATCTATCCCTCCCTTCGCCACCTCCCCTCTCCTCGCTGCGGTCTCCCCACCCGCCTGCAGCCCGCCCGTTTGCGGCTGCGAGCCTCTTCCCCTCTCCCGGCGTCTGTTCCGTTTTCAGACTCTCTGCCTCTGTCCTATTTCATGCGCCGTAATTCTCTCGAAAGCTTCCAGAACATAGGAACAGTAAAAATAGAGCGCTGCGCCGGGAATTGCTTGAAAGGAGGCAGTGGGGAGAAGGAAAAAAAAAAAGAGTAGGTAGACATAGGATGTTCAGACAAAGGCGATATAGCCATCTGAACACAGAAGTTTTGGACGGTCGCTGTCAAAGGAGGAGTTATTTTTACAGGTTCTAACTTGGGACGGAGAGAGGATGGGAGTGACACTCGAAAGAGCTGAGCTGAGCTGAGGCGAGGGGGAGAGAGAGACGGGACGCATGTTCTAAACATCCACAGTGATCTAAAGGCACAGAGCGACTGAGGGATAAAGTGAGCCGCATGAGGATCTCCATCGCTCCTTGGACAAAATGGAGCTGGTCAAAGCTGCGTGGGGCAGCGACGACCAGACACCATCAAAGCCAATGAGACCAGTGACACCAGCTTACCTGTTAAGCTTCAAAAGTATCAGCGGTATCCACAACAAGTCTGAGGCACTTGTTATTCCTATCTGTTCCAGGATCCCATACCGGTGCACTTTGCCAAAGAACTGATGCCAAATGTACAAATTTGTGGCTGACAAGTGAGCATGGAGCAGGGAAATGAGAGGGCCCGGACAGGGACAGATGTTTTTATAGGACCTAATGTGCCAGTTAGAAGCTCTTTATGGCTGTGTGTGTGTGTGTGTGTGTGTGTGTGTGTGTGTATGTGGGGGGGGGGCTCACACTTTCACACCATGGATGCAATGTGTGAACCGCGATCGGAGCTGCACAGGCAGGAAAATGCTACGCTGTTGCACGCCCAAAGTTTCTCATCCCCATCCCGACACGTTTGTGGATATTCTTCAAACTTATCAGCGGCTGAGCGTGTCTTGCACCTCCCCTACGTCAGCTCTACAGTCGACGGTTTGCTTTGCTTTCACCTGAGATCTTGCATTTAGGTATATAACACTCGTATATTGAGCAAAGGAGTATGAAAAGGAAGAGTGAGGCCAAACATTAACTGCGGGGAGTAACGGCTGAATGGAGGCAGAGGAAATACAGCTATTCTTAATGTCTCTCTCTGTCTGTTGTATTGATCCTTCCGATCTCGGCTTAACTGAGCTGAAAAACCGGATACAGCGCGTTCAACATGGTAACCTGTGGATTCAGTGAAAGGCCAGAGGTTTTCCTTCTTTCCCTTCCTTTTTTTTCTCCTGCACTGACTGATGTCAGGACGGGGGAAGCAGATGGACGAACATACCTGTCCTCTCTTTGATCTCGCACAGGACACTGAAGAGGGCCGGCTTCATTCTGTGGCAGTTTAAAGCGTGTTTCCTGTTACGGGGTGGGGGGGGGGGGGGAGAAAAGAAAGGAAAAGAAAAGAAAAGACAGAGGCAGATGTTGCGAATTATAAACCATTCTTCGGAGGACGTTCGGTTCTATTAGCCAGTGCTCGGCGCTTCAGACCATCGGCCGGGAGGTGTTTAAAGTGTCTGACTGGAAACAGGCCTGAGCACATAGCTGGCAAATTCACCTCCACTCTGCTCACCTTCGCGGAGCGGAGAGAGAGAGATTTACTGCGGAGACATGAGCAACGAGGCTGCAGCAACATGCAACAGGGGCGTGACCAAAGAGTCAAGTGTTGCCAACAACATCATCGTCGTGTTTTCTTTCTCCTCTCAAACCGAGACGCAGATGTTCCCCTCGCTCGCGGCCGACATGCAACAGGACTAGTTTAATGGCCGTTCGTGTTTTGTTTTTGTTTTTTCTGACAGTTTATATTTATCGTGCTTTTAGAAAAAGCAGCCCCGTGGTCAAACTCGATGCCGCACTTTTCACAACACAATGGAGGGAGGAGAGCGGTAACGCGCTGCCGATGAGTCGAATAAGACTGTGGTGTGAGCAGAAACCCTGTGTGCATAATTACTATGTTGTACGATATGTTACAAGAGCTTTGTCACTCTTCGCTATGTTTGAGACCATGCAGGCTTTAGTGGGATGCTGCAAAAGCCATCCCCTCCAGCTGGGGCCATGATGACCCCTGTCATTACCTGGCCTGGGCCTCGTCCAGACTCTCATCTGTGATGTTCATGATCTGCTGGAGGATGTCCCCCACGTCCCTCTGCGGCTGACCCAGGCCCAGGTGCTTCCTGGCAGCCTCGCCGGGGTCCCCCATGTCCTCCTGAGACAGTCCAGCCAGTCCGGGGTGTCCCAGCATCATGCGGGCCTGCTGCTGCTCCATGCATCCAACAGCTGGACAGCTTATTGTGAAGGTGGAGCAGGGAGCAAGAGGAGGAGGAGGGCCAGGTGGAGGAGGAGGAGGAGGAGGGGGGCTGCAACACGGGTCTCCTTCTCCAGCTCTCAGCGCTGTGGAGAGACAGGGGGGAAAAAACAGCGCAGAGATTGAAAAGTTAAGAAGCACGGCAGCTCGGTGTGGGGGAAAATGGGGCTGTGCAGAGTGCAGCCTGCGAATAGCCTCGGTTTATCCAACACCCCCCCATGTCCGGGTATGTTGTTTCTTGGGAGCAGGGAGACGGTCCAGCCCTGGAGGGACAAAGCGGGAGGCTCCGGCAGGGGGGAGAGAGAGAGAGAGAGAGCGGGAGGGGGGGGAGCAAAGCTGCGCTATTTCCCTGTGTGAATGTGCGAGACAACGGCACCTACCAAAAGTGACTTGTTTACACGGCGAACTCCCCGCTCCCTCCCTCCCCCTTTGTCTCGCCAAATCGCAGGGAAATAACAGAGAAGTGAAGTAGAGAGTGGTGTCGCTACAACGTATCCCCCTCACCCCCCGTGCGGGAGGATTCATTGTAGCCCCCGTAAATGTCGCCTCCCAGCGCCTCCACCCACCTCTCTATCCGCTCAACTTCATCTGTGCGGTCCCGTCCGAGCCTCGGCCTGCCTGCTCTGCACCATGAGGAGTTGCTGTTTTTCTCTTCCTCTATCCCCCTCGCTCCCTCTGCCTCTCTCTACTCCTCCCTGAAAAACACCACAGTCAGTCGGTGCACAGCCGCCCGCCGAGAGCCCATTTCCGCCCAGGCTTTTCAAAGTAATGCACCTCGGTGGCGAGCCCTCCATCCCTGCTAGTGCCCCCCTCCTTCTGCTATCCGAGTCTCTGTGTGTGACCGTCGATTTGGAGGTCACTTTCCCTCCAGAAAAAGTTGCTCTGCCTAGAAAAAACGAGACTGGACTTCATCTTGAGGATGTTACACGTCTCACCCCATGGGCTCTTTAGTTCAGTTCAGTTAAAAACCGAGGTGTTATGGAGGAGACACAAAACATCTTCAAGAACCTAACCGAAATCCAGGTGCCTTCGTTTTTAGCACCTAAAGACTACCATGACCTGGATGGGACTGAGAACCATCACAGAAATCTTGAGAGAAAGCCTCTACTTCTGTTATCCTGGTTTCATGTTTGATTGCGTTTCTTTGGTTAATGTCAGTACAGTTCATGGCTGAAAAAGCCTTTAGGAAGTGCAAAACTTCTTCAAGAACCAAACCCAAATCCAGTTGCCTTCGTTTTTAGCACCGAAGGACTACCTTGACCTGGGTCACTGACATCTTTGAGAGAACACCCGCATGCAGACTGGCTCCAGCATTCAAGTGCTGTTTATTGACTCCATCATTAGAAACTACTGAGATGGTTCACAAGTACGTTTGAGTGTCCATCCATCCATCCATTAACTTACCCTTGTTGTATCCACAGTGTTGCATTGGTTTGGTGTCTATCTCCAGCATACACACACACATAGGATGAAGGCAGGGAATACACCCTGGACAGGACTCCAGTCCACCACAGGGCACACACACCATTCAGTCTCACACAGACACATTGAGGGATAATTAAAAGAAAACCTCTTCTTGCTGTGAAGCATTAAAGGGTTACCCGTCACAATACATTTTTAAAGACAGACATAGAAAACAAATTGAGCTATTTTTGTTATGTCTTAAGGAATTGTACCAATTATTTTCATTTAGTTTAATAAATTCAGCCACTCCAGGCAGGTAACTGACAGCAGCAGCTCACTCACATGTGGGACTTGTTGGGCTTTATATGTTTATCTATTTTTAGTTTCGTACAGACACTGACCAAGGGTCAGACAAGTGTCCAAACATAACACTGTTGTAAGCCAGCACCATAAATAAAGCTGAATTGAACTGACCCTAGACCCTAGACTTACTCGAGTTGATCTGAGTTTAACTGAATTGAATTTTCTGCATTTAAACACTTGATTTTTATTTCTTTTTGTTCTCTGGATTTGCTGTAAATTTGAGCTAGTTTATGATCTAATGTAGGTACAGGGCAAGGGCATTATTAGGATGCCATCTGGATTCTGTGGGTGGGCAACAAGAAAACTAAAAATTCAAACCAGCAAAAAGTAGTTTTCAGATCTCTGCAATACAGCAAGAGGAGCAAATGTAAAGGAGCCACTACACACATTTTTTAAGAACATTCAAAAATGTATGAAACATTAATTTTTTCAGGTTCTTGGGTCGGGTTAAAAATGCCCACATCAGCCCCAACCATAAAGATGCTCTTCAATGAACCACCTGTGTTTTGCTTCTTCCAAAGATTGTTTATAACATGTTACATCCAAACAAAAAAGGATCAGGGACTACATTCCATTTTACATATATGCCGTTGTTCTAGAGAGACTGGAATTTGTGTAATTAATTTAGGCAATTCAGTGTTTATTATGTTGAAATGTAATGTCCATTGACAGTATACCAAAAAGCATCAGCATTTTACACTGATAAATGAATACATAAAATACATAGCATACATTTCATTTAGCTGAAAAAATATATATATTTGTACTGTTTAACACAACACAATCTTTGATTCAGAACATAGCTGTTGAAATATTTCGTAACTTCATCTCTATGCATCCCTTAATTGAGACTTATTGCTGCTTAGAAGCATGTCTGCATACTAAACTCAGTGCATCTGTTTCCTGCTGTCAATCAAGACAGGAGGCGGGCTCGCAAATGATGAATGAAGTCCCCCTGTGCGGTTGAAGGTAGAGAGTCTGAACCACACACGCAGACACCGGCAGCTGCATGCGCTCCCAATCTCCCAGATGACAATTTTCCTCCTCCCCTGTTTTGTTTTCGTTTGAGCAGATCACAGGCAGCTATTCGTCCAATAAAGCCAAGTGCTCTGATAAACACTGATTTCCATTTTCACCGGGAATGGGAGCCACCCCCTGTGGCCTGTTCTGCATGTTGCCATGCCAACAGGGACCAGAGCAAATGTGGACGCCCCAATTGAGTGTCTTTTTTTTCCAACTTCACAAGTGTTAAAAGGATTATGCATAGTGTATCTGTAATAAGTGTGTACTGTCTGTAGTTGACAAAATGCCATATAATGTCTGTCCAAATGAAGGCTGTGGATGGAGGGTAAATTATTAACCAAGATTGAGATGGACTTGTTTTTCTGGGTGTTTTCACATTTTCTAGGAAGGCTGACTTCTAAAAGCCAATGCAGGCACTCCAGGAATAGTCACCTTTGGAGCAATAGGAGGAAGTGAGGCCACAATACATTGTATTCAGGGTTGGAAAACTGGATTTGACCCCTTGCTTTGGGCCCCCATCTAGAGATTCTGGACCAGCCTGTGTTTCTCGCTGATTTATCCATTCATCCATTATCTTACAAGATTTGTACCCAGTGGTTCTCCAGGGTCCTGCTGCTGACTATTGTCAGCACACAAGGGGCAAAGTCAGCAAAAACACCTTGGACAGGTCACTAGTGCATGCACACCAACCACTTTCACACTCACACCTAGGGGAAAGTAAAGGTCTTTAGTTGGACAATGGGAGGAAACCAGCGCAAAAAAAAAGCCTCGAGTCAATCTTAAAAATAACAGCGTGGCATTGATTCCTCATAAGAACATTGAGCATCATAAGCTTTTCAAAAACAACATTTTCTGAAGCAATAATCATACATTTTCTGGTGCTTGTACAGCAATGAAGTAAAGAACTGTGTTCGGAGTCACAAAAAAATGGAAAATCAATTACAGTGATGAAATGAATTGATTCAAAGACTTCTATTTCAAGGATTCCTATTCCTATTTAAGTTTTGGGGATATATGGTCAAACTCACAGTGCTATGCTTAAAACATAGTAAAACGTTGTCATTGTTTACAAAGAAAAAAAACAAGATTTGGTCAAATTTAAGTGGTTGCCAGTATGTCAAAATGGGGGTTTGGCAGATTTTTTTTTTTTTAATTCAATAACTTTTATATTTTGTACTGATTCAAAACACTACATCAGCATCTATTTTTATATCTTTTGGAATATGTTTTATTACAAGCCTGAAAACCAGAATCGTGCATAGTTTATCCCTACTTCGTCTCCCATGATTTCTCCTCTTATTTTGCACATTTTACCCTCTGTCATTATCCCCCCTCCTGTCATTCCCTCCTCCAACCCCTCTAACCCCCATTTCTATGCAAATCTAAATCGATTTCTCTGCACGCCTCTGTCCATACCAATGCAGCTGCCTCCTTGTCTGCGAACGAGCTCAAATTGAATACATTGTTTTTATATAGCAATTTAAGGAACAATCCAGATGGAAATGTTAAACAAAATAGAAAAATAACAAGACAGTGGCGTCGGAGAAGCCTTTTTTATCGAATGCGGTATTGTAAGGCTGCCACCTCGTGGCCAGACGTGAAAAGGTATTTAAAGTGACGTGATTCCTCAAGGGTTGATGGGAATTGTAGTCAGCATGGATTCATTACTTCCTGCTTTGAAAAGGAGGACGAAGAGGTTTCGGCTATTGACTGAAAAGTTGTTCCACTGCCAATCGGTTTCATCTCGACGAGCCAGCGGAGAACACAGAGGCAGAGTAAGTCTGTATTTCAATGATTTCTACCTGGCGGGGGCTTGAAATAGAACCAGTCAAGTTTATTTTTGATCATAAACAACGAAGTTTTGTCAATGGGAGAGTCGCTTAGTTAACTATTTTAAGCTCGGTTTGTCATGGAATTCGTAAGAGGCTCCATGGAAACTTACCAAAAATAACTTGAACCTTAGTTGCGCTCAGACGGGCAGGCATAGGTAGAAGTACGAGAAAGTTGATGGATGAAGTTGTTGTTAAAGTCTTCCAAGTCCTCTGTGTGCTAGTAACTTCCCATCGTGATACCAAAATAGACTTGACACAATAACAAGAGGTATTCATCACCCATGCGTAAATAAACCCAGCTTCGTCGGGCAGACTGTGGACGAGAAGTAGGTTCTGAGCATTTCATGAAGAAGATAACACAAACAATCCCATGTTTGGTTCTCCATGAGCACGAGGCGTTTTGTCCTGGCCAGGAGTAGATTCCTATTTATTTTTACCAAGAGGTATTGATTTAAAGAGGCCACAAGAACAGGTTATACAGGCGAGAGGTCAGATGGTTGTCAATCGGACTGTTAATCTGTGAAATGACTTGTTTTCATCTAAAAGGGTGAGTTTTCAAGTAAATAAGCAGAAACATAAAATCTGAACGTACAACCCCTTTCTGCCAATGAATTCTTGAACTGAATAGTTTGTCTCTGCTCACATCAAGACGTGACCTGAGCTGAATAGGATCTCTGTGTCCTCGATAATGCAGAATTGACATGTCCCAAATTCTTAGACTAAATAGGAGCCTGTTTACCTTTTGTGAGTCCTCGCTTTTTGTCACATCGAGATAGATTACCATAGAGAAAGGTGAGAAAAGAACATTGTGTCCCAATGACATGTGGAATTCAGAAAGAAATCTTCTCTGACAGTGCTGACACCCATATGTGCTTGTATGGAGAAAACACATTCATATCATTGCACTTGCGTCTGTTTGGCTTGTTGTCTTTCTTCAGATGTCTTTGATGGAACGTGGGAGTGCCCGGCCGGTTACGGCAGTGGCCTGGACGTCCAACAGCAGCACCTGCCCCAAAGATTTCAGCGTGGTAAGGGCAGAGGGGGGTGTTTTCAACTAATGTCCGTATCAAAGAGGCCGCCATCTGTGTTGATAAATGGTTGACAAACCTGGTAACTTTCCATCTCACACTGTAGTGTTATAGTACAGACTCTAGTTTTAGTTTGACCGTTCTGCGTTTCGGTGGAAACTTGTGTGTATGAAACCGAAGACTAAAGCGGGACTTAAAGCACCTTCAAGTTGTCCTGGCAGCCGTGATGGAGCTCATGACTCATGAGGACATAAGGACTGCTTCTGTGAGAAAAATGTTCCTGTGTAAACCGGGAGTATCCCAGCAACCTCAAAACCTGACGTTACTGGGTAGTAGTAGCACCACTAACTATTCTTCTTAAGTTATGGACAGTTTGATGAAAATCAGTTACTTATTATCATCTCTTCCCATCAGATCAGCATTACAGAGGATGGAGCAGCAGCCAGTTTTACAGCTGGCCGCTTTGGAATGAAGGCTGGGTACTACCTCTGTTACAGTAAGGTAATAGACATTGCAACCTTTTGTTCTCTGAACTTCTCCTTCTGGCCCGTTCACCATAAATGTTCTCTCTCTCTCTTTCTCTCTCTCTCTCTCTCTCTCTCTCTCTCTCTCTCTGTCTCCCCCTCCCTCTCTCCCCCTCCCTCTCTCCCTCTCCCTCTCATCTCCCATCTCTCACCAGGACTTGGCAGGCGGTATGGTGGTGTCAGACATTCAGCTGATTTCAGAGAAGGAATCTATTCCTCACGGTTATTGCTACATAGCAGAGTACCTTGAACCAAGTGAGTACAAACACTTCCCGCCTAGTGATGGTTTTGAAGGTTTGCGGAAGGTAATTGTCCTTTGCGATCATATCGGTTATATCGCTGTTGAGACTTTCCTGATATGTGATCACTCCTGAAGTTCGGTGTCCCATTTAACCGCAGCTGACTCCTGATGTGTGTCTGTGTGTTCAGAGGCCTCTGTGTCGAAGAAGAAGCGGGTGTGCATGCGTGTGGTCCCAGTGGGCAGCGTGGACACAGCTGTGCTGGATATTAAACTGACGGCCAAGAGCAAGATGATGCTGCAGCACCACACATACGTGGGGTTGGTAGCACTCACAGATGCACACATTTCAAATGCGTCTCCTTTTAATGAAGGCTTTTCCAAAGTCCATCACATGGTGTTTGCCTGAGCTGCTAATGTGTCTTTGAACCACAGAGACATCCATGGCTGCGTCTTGTGGTGCAGAAAGGGCTATTTTTCTAGCCCTGTGCCTCAGGCCAAACCCCGCAGCGTCAGCCTGGACATCCGCGGGCTCTCACTGGACCAGCAGCCTGTTCCTATGCCCCTCAGACCGAGGTACACTCCTTATCAATAATACAGATGCGTCCTGGAGGGGGTGGTGAAACGGTAAAGTCCAGATGAATGACATTTTCTGTAGCTTGACAGTGAGAGACCATGCAGGATTACAGCGTAGCGGCCACTGTCCTGGACGAGTCTTGCTCTTCCTGTTTATCTCGAGATAATCAAAATATTTATATTTTATTTATACATCTGTGCAGCAACCCTCCTCCCGCTGTGCCACATGGTAAACTTAGTCAGAGACGCTGCAGCCTCTCCTCCAAGGACAACTCGGACAAGCCGGCTGATGTCAGTTTTCAGGGGATCACAGGTACCGGTAGTCTGTTCTCGTACAGAGGAGATCCTTCACAGTTTCTCAGTGCAGCCGCACCAGCTCACCTGCTGCCTCCCACCCTCTCTCTGCAGCCCTGGACGGAGTTCCCTTCAGCCTGCACCCAAAGTTCGACATGCAGATTAACAGCACGGTATGTTTGACATTCCCCTCAGTGGAATCCAGTGCAAAAAGCCAGCTGTTCTCCTCATGGTCTCCCCTTCTGTGTCTCCTGCAGGCTTTGCAGCAGCACTCTCAGTTAAACAACATTCGCATCAAGTCCCTTCAAGACATTGAAAATGAGGTAGGGTCGTGTTTGACTCTCGCTTTCACAACCTTTGATCTGTGAAATAAAAAATAAATAAAGACAGACAACTGTTTGCTTTGCTTCACAGTATAACTACACCTTCGTTGTGGAGGAGTCTGCTGCCAAGAGAACCAGACCATCCTTGTCAACAGGAGACGCTCTGTCGGCTCAGTGAACTTTGACATAATGCAAAGTTCCATACTGTAGACTTTTAATGGGTGTCTTCAGGTGGAATTCCAGTGATTTACCATGACAGGGTCCATTTAAAAAGCCATCTATGTGCACTACCCCCCTACACTGACAATCATACTGCAGAGCGCATGCCACACTTCATTCCACTTTATGTGTCAAGCCTTTGCTCCATGACCGTCTTAAAGCACTCCAAAGTTTCACCGGTGGAAAAACCGGTGTGAGTGGAATCATACTCGTAATTCACCTGAACACACTTTCACATACTGTTCACCTTTTTGTTGTTACACGGTCTTTAAAGGGTTAAAAATGTCATGAAGCCAATATTGTGGAAGGTGTTTGGTGTTTGGGGCTGCACCTCTGCTGCCCTGGTCCCCTCTGCTCAGCATCTATATGACCTGCTGAAACGCTTCTTATATCGTGAAGAGGCGCCTGATATTACAGGCGTCTGCTGCTTGCTCTGCTGCGTGTTGTCCGATGTACCTATGTGCTGGACGTCTTTATTAGTTTCAGCTGGCGAGACTCGCCCAAGATGAACATTGTAACATTGTAAAACTAATGGACCAACTTTGCTACGGATACTGACGTGCACTCACTACACACCATTGTATATCATAAGACAATCTTACTCATCGGATTTGTGCTGTCCCAAACCCAAATACTCTATATCAGTGTGATCGGAGATTGGTTGTATATTTTGTTATATGTTTTAATCAAATGACGTGTAGGAGACGGGAAGAGAGTCTGTTTGCTATTTTTTACTGTCGAGTGGAACGGGGCTCAATATTTATGTTACATATTCACCCAATAACAATTGTATGAAGTGAAGCCTTGTTGTTTTTTTTATGACACGTAGAGCAAACTTTTATCATGTGGAAAAAAATAAACCTGCAGAAGCGCTACAACTGTTTGTTTTTTCAGTCTCCTATCAGACATCTTCTCACATTTATAATGCAATGCAGCGTCCTGCCGTCTGTCTAATGGCTCATCACTGCCACCTGCTGTACACTCGCTTGTCCTGGTTTTGCTTCCCTGAGCAGCCAGCTGTTACACAACCTGTAGGTTAAGGTGAAGCCTGATTATTTCCGGTCTGCGGATCACAGTCTGCAGGTCTGCGCCATGACACAATTTTACACGTTTTGACGACTTGCTCAAAGTCAATCATTTACTTTTTATTCCAAGTTAAGCAATTCCAAGTCTCCAAGAAATTCCAAGAAAATCTTTTTTTTTACAAGAACCTCTGTCTGAGAAGCAGGGACACGTACAGCATCTAGAAAAATTACATTATTTTGAAGAAATAATGTGAATGTATGCAAGTATACCCAGTAATACCCATACTGAATATCTTTGGAAGAGATTCATTGTGGTACAGTTAAATGCTTGTTGGATTGCAACCCCAGGAAAACAAACTATCACATCACTGTTTTTATTTGGGTAAACAATTTAGAAACTCTCTTTTCCTCTGATGTAGAGTAAGAAGATAAAAAGCCATAGATTACACACAGGTGTACATTTGCATTGGGTTTGGAGATTTGGATTTGTGGATTGTGGGGTGTGGACATTTTTGCATGTCATTTCATTAAAATAATAATTACTAACTCGTCTGCATAGCTCAACACAGCTGTCAGTGGGCCTCCTTATCATACTTTATTATACTTTGCGCTTTGATGTAACGTGCTGTCAGGTTTGTACTCTGATAAAGGGAAAACAAAGGAAAGTAACTCATAGAGAAACTGTAGGAAGTTACTTATTAACTAATGGACAACTGGCATTTAGGTCATCCACATGTGGTCTGCCCATCTTCAGCAACTGTATCAGTGAAAATACATTTTAATGTAAAGTCGGGGAGGAAATCAAAGACTTCAGAGTACTGTGTTGATTCGATCTATCTATACATCTATATATTCGTTGTAACAAGGATGTAAATGTTATGCAATAGAAAAGAGTGAAAAAAACAAGATCATCTCCGCCAAGAAGATTAGTCAGAATATAAATATTTGGTCAAGAAGTCTGTAGCCTATTTCACAGTTGAGGTAGCTCACTGGGAAAATGATTTCCTGCGTTATAACCAGTTTTCAGCGCTTCACCCCAAGTTCAGAGGTTCGCCAGAGGATTAGCGCGCGAGCGATCAATGAATCGACGGTGAATCAATAGCTCCGGTGCTGCCTGGTCGGGCTGCAGCGCAGTCGTGACTCACACTGGGCGCAGATTGGATTTGCAGAGCTGCAACCACGCAGCGGCTCTGTTTGTTCTGCTCTCCGGAAAACAGGCTCTGATTCCAACCAGCTGTTTCCCGCCTCACACAGATCAGCTGCACACACACACACACGCACACACACGTAGTAGGCGGAGGCAGCAGACTCACACACACATACACGTAGTAGGCGGAGGCACGAAGCCACACACACACATACATTGGAGGGAACCCCATCAGCTGTGGAGAGCAACACAGCCTCAACTTACTTTTTATTTTCCTTATTCTAATCACCCGATCGCCTGTGTGTTTTTTTTCCCTTGGAGGCTCTCCGGAAGATATGCGCCATTGAGGCTTGCGGCGTGCGAAAACAAAGCGTGCATGGTTGTATTTTGAAGCGGTGGAGAGGGAAAATAAAACAGAAAACACGGACTCGAGAAGGTGGCTTTGAAAGCATGGAATATTTCATGATGCCGACTGAGAAGATCCCGTCCTTACCGCAGTTCAAGAAAACAGAGAAGGATGTCATCGGGGGTCTGTGCAGGTGTGTGTCCGCCTATTTCTTTCCGTGGATACAGAAAAACGGAATCGTCCCTCGTGCTTGCCGTGCAGTGTGTGTGTGTATGTGTGTGTGTGAGATGCGGTCTGGTCTGAGCTAGCCCGCTAGCTGCTAGCTCCGCTCTGATGTCCTGGCAGCGGCGACAGCAGCGTGGTTCTGGATATTTGCTGCTTGTTGGCCACAGTGGAGGGGACGTTGAAGGGGGCTCGATGATAACACGCTGTCATTTTATCTATACAACACGTCTGGGGGCACGTTTGCAGCCGCCGAGCTCCGAAATATGTAAATACGCGACCTGAAATCGATACATTTGCGTCCAGTTGAGCACCAACCACGTGGTAGTTAACGTGTTCCCTCCTGCCTCGTTGCCTCACTCCACTTTAAATGTTTTAATAAGCCCTCAAGCTCCTCTCTCGCACTCTCTCTGTTTTCATCATGTATCGTTAATATATGGGGGCTCCTCTGTTGCTATGCTACGCAGGGTTCGCCCGTCGCTACGTGCGTAGTTGATAAACGGCTGTCCGCGCGGCAGCCATGGTGGTGTCGCGTGCTCCAGCCTTTAGCTCGTTAGCTCGCCCCCTTCTCTGAACGCTCGGTGCTTTAACAGTGAGCGCGAGCCGCCGGCTTCTTTTCCTCTCACTTAGCACGCCACACAGCCGGTTAGGAGAGCCGGTGCGGCCGCGGGCGCCGCCGGGACACAGCTCGGTGACCGAGCAGCGCTAGCATCGTGCTAAAGCACACAAAGCATTGTTCTCCATGATGCCAGGGGGCCTGCGGCTGCTGCTGCCGCTGCTGCTGGCGGTGTCATGTTTCACTACCGAGCACACCGCACGATGCATGCGCCCTCCGGCGGCCATGTTGGGGCTCCGCAGCTACCGCCACAGGCTCCGCCGCCGAGGAACAGCTGGCCTTGCCTTCTCTCACTTAAACCGAGACGAACCAAATGTATTGCTGGGTAGTTCTACAAATAAGTCATACAGCTACGGGGAATTTGTTTTGGTGGCTGGTTCTAAAAACAGGACATAAGTTGGTAGTGTAAGACACAATACCCAAATGACCCAGTCGGATGAAGATAATTTATACTGCACAAGCATTACAATCGCATTGAATCGTGCTATTTAGTGCATATTCCAAGAAAAAGCTATACTGTATTTAAAGTTTGTTCCGCATTTCAAGAGTATGGTGCTTAGAATCCGATTTATCGCCATGTACTTGGTCATTAGTTACAGTTTCAAATACAATGAATTTGCTTTGGTGACAGAAAACTGGACATTCTGTAAGTTAGCAGCCCAGCAGTATTAGTTTAGTATACATAATATACAAATGTAGACAATTTCTTTTTTCTGGATAATGACAGGATGAAGTTGTGCCTTGACTTGCATGTTTTAGTCGAGCACATCTGTCACACAAGGAGGCAAATCATTGTAGCTATGTAGGCGAATATTTGTCACAAAATCTTTTGAGCGTTAAATGGCAGCTAGAAAGCTCCCTCCTGGAAATGTATGTTCTAGGTTACAACACCATGAGTTGGAAAAACACGTTTAACAACGCAGAAGGACAAGATATTGCAGAGGTGCAAATACAAAAATACACAGTATCTGTATGTATTGGTGCTAGAGCATGTGAGAGCTTTGAAGTGCAAAAACTACATTGTGCAAAATGATAGAAAGTATATGTTCAGAAACGGCAGCAGTCAAGTTCTATCTCTAATATCTGAAAAATAATCAGTCCATGCGGTTTGGTAGGTGTTTTGGAAGTCCATCAGGTATTTGTTCTTTACCTCAGTCCTGAGGATCGAGGATGGTCAGACAACTAATAATAGAGCTCTTGTATTTTTTCGCTTGCTTGTTACCAATGGGTTGAAGTTGATCTTCTATGTTCCTACAGCCAATACAAAATGGTTATTAACTTGACAAAACTGAAATTTTTGAAACTGTATTGGTTCCTTGGATAAATTCAGGTTTTAAGCTCCTTGCACACATTAATAAGTCATTATATAATGTATTTATGAGGTGAGCTACTGTCAAACTCCACTACCACATTATGGTTCAAAACAGGATAATTGGATCACTTTTAGGTTAATTTGAAAGAGGTGTACATGAATCACAAGGTCTTGATGCTGTTTTTCTGTTTTCTTATTTCATCTGACATCACTGGCTTGTAAACAAGCAGCTGGAAATCAGATCAAACTGTTTAAATTTAGCTCCTCATATTAGAGTATGGCAGTGGACACACACACACACACACACACACAGGAGCCATCCATGGCTATTTGAGCTGCGTCCTCTGTCCGACCTTTGTCAATTTTGTAAACAACACAGATCCGGATCTTTGGGGATGTTGTCGTGTTGGCTTTTTAACCTACCCCCGCCTGGATAAATATGACAGCAGCACCTTTGTCATCATAGTATTCAGTCTAGGTGAAGGTGCATGTGAGGCCATTGGGTTCAGCCAAACTCAAAGGACCTCCCAGCAGCCTGACTGAGGAATGTAGAGAGGTCAGACGACAGCTTTGTAACCACACAGGTTAAAGGTGGTTAAGAGAGGAAATTGGTTCACTAGAGCTTATTGGTTACTTGCTCTTGAGTTGTGTGGGGCTCTGGCTGATGGTCAAATCCTTGTTTGCGTGTGCTTGCACGTGTTGCCTTTGATGCAATCAGCTGGTTAGATTTAAATTGCAAATCTTATTCCCTAAAATCACAGAAAGGAGAGGCATCAGGTGTGTGTCAGAGAGCAGCTGAAAGCTTCCAGGATGTGTAATAACCAAGTGTGGCCTGTCTCCCTCAGCCTGGCCAACATCCCACTGAGCCCGGAGACGGCCCAGGACCAGGAGCGACGGATTCGCCGCGAGATCGCCAATAGCAACGAACGCCGGCGCATGCAGAGCATCAATGCAGGCTTCCAGTCTCTCAAAACACTGCTGCCCCACACGGATGGAGAGAAGCTCAGCAAGGTGCAGCAAACAGGCACATACACTGACACATAGAGCTGAGCAGCCTCGCAGTCGTGACATGTATGCTAAATGAAGACGTTTGTTTTTATGAGAGCATCGGTTATATTGTTGTATTCACTTTTGTCCTCTTTTGGGTACATCCCTGCCAGGCGGCCATCCTGCAGCAAACAGCAGACTACATCTTTGCTTTGGAGCAGGAGAAGACACAACTGCTGGCACAGAACAACCAGCTCAAGCGCTTCATTCAGGTAACGGTCAATGCCATTGTCTTTCTTCATGATTTAACCAAATTGAGATGGATCTGATTTGCCTTAGATTACCAGGAGCAGAGCAAGTCAATCAGCTGGGACTTTCCCTCCCATGCAGCAACAGTATAAACAGTCTCTGCATTTCACTCAGTGATTGTTCAAATGGAGCAGTACCTTGAAAAAGAATATAGTTCATGATGCACCTACTTCTAGAGAGCCACAGTGTTGCACTGAGCCATGCCCAGGTACGCGTTGAATAGAGTAGGGTTTATATCTTATATCTGTGGGTGTTGTGATGTTATAACTGTCAGCTGATGACCAAACAACATCCACATCAACCCTGAGTGTTCATGGGAAATGAGGCTTTCCGTTCAGAGTGAGTTGCGTCAGTATCCAGCTCTAATTTTCCATTAATTGACTTGAAAGCACTGAAAAAGCTGTACAGGATGAGTCACATACACCCCTTATGCCTCTCCACAACCAGGATGTGAAATTAACATGCATTCATTCTGCGATGACGCAGTTTGGGGTTCAGTGTCATGCCCCGAAGATACACAGACATCTGGGATGTGAAGCCATCAGCCTACCATAAGTCCAACGAGTGGACGGCCGCTCCGACCCCCTAGCTTTACATGTCTAAGTTAGGTCTTATTTACAGCTGCCTGTTTGTTCCATCCAGGAGTTTAGCGGCTCATCGCCCAAGAGGAGGCGAGCAGAGGAGAAGGATGAAGGCATCGGGTCTCCAGACACAGTGGAGGAGGAGAAGGTGGAGGAACTGAGAAGAGAAATGCTGGAGCTGCGACAGCAACTGGACAAGGAGCGTTCGGCACGTATGCAGATGGAGGAGCAGGTGAGCGGAGCAGCCTTCATTGGAAACACGAGCGAGCGGCAATTTCACTTAGCTGAAATCTGACAAATATCGTCTTTGTTTTCATTTTGCGAAAACACTGGTGGAAGCGCCACTAATATAGACAAGAAAGTTATGAAGGGGTATCTTTTCAGTCCGTGGTGCATGTTAAGGCTCAGCGCTGCCGGGTAATTGCACTGAGACGTTGGCAGCTGGCACTGTTGACAGACGTAGCAGTTAAACAGCCCACTGCTGGCAAGCCGACATCCTGGATCTACCTGAACAGCAGGTTAAGACAAAGGAGCCCCAGTAGGCGGTGCAGACAAACACAAAGTTGAGCCGGTAGTGGAAAGTAAACAGCGGGGCAGATGTCAGCTTGAGATATTTCCAGTTTTGTTTACTGACTTTTCACAGCGCACAAGACGCACTTTATTACTCACCGTGTATGAAGCATGTTGGTGCTCTTTCCTCTTATTCTGCAGGAATAAAAATAGAACATATGTACAGATCCAGGAGCAGATATGTGGCATGTAGCATGGCGTATTTTATGTCTGTATTTTTTTTTTCACACCTGTCCTGTGCGTCTGCGGTGCAGGTGCGCTCTCTGGACACCCAGCTACACCCGGAGCGCCTGAAGGTCATCACCCAGCAGGTGGAGGAGGAGCAGGCCATCCTCCAGAGCCAGACGCTGCTACGGCTGCAGCAGATCCACGCAGCCGACAGACAAACACACAGTCCACAGGTCTGAATCACACACACACACACACACACACACACACACACACACACACATACGTGTCTGGCCTCAGCCGCAGTTACATGTAAACACACGCAGCCTCAGATGTGAGTTAAAAACACATTTTAATGATCTTTTTTTCATCCCTCCCCCTGTGGTCCACAGGTGCTGGCTCCGCCCACTCCCCCCGCACCCACCCACCACCCCACAGTCATCGTCCCGGCCCCCGCGCTCACCCAGCACGCCCACCATCACGTCACGGTGGTGACCATGAGCCCGTCTGTCCACACCAGCACCGTGTCCACGTCCAGACAGAACCTGGACACCATTGTGCAGGTAGGGCCTCGTTCTGCTTTAACGCAGCTTTCACAAAACCTGATCTGGTCAGACTTTAAAGTGTCCTTTCTGTTTTGTATGACTGATAAAGGTATTGTGCTGATAAAGGCTTCAAGAGGCTTCAAAGAGGTTTGAGCATGTTCAGCCTTCTTAATTTTGTGTTTTGTCTTGTTTCCCCCTGTTCCCTTGACGCCGCCCCCTACCTACAGGCCATCCAGCACATTGAACGCACACAGGAGAGGAGAGCGAGCGCCGAGGAGGAGCAGAGGCGAGCGGTCATCGTTAGCCCCGCCCACGTGGCCATGGACACCGCCTGCTCGGACACAGACACCGACACGGAGGGAGAGGACTGCTCCATGAACTGATCCACCGCCTGAACACACTCGCTCACACACGCTCACACTTAAACACACACACTTAAACACACACACACACACACACATGCTCACACACACACATACCTACTCACTGTAAGATTCCCTCCAGGAGCTTGACTACTTTTTTGAAAAGAAAGAAAAAAAAGTCTTTGGCATTATCCAAACTCTCAAATCCAGTGGTTAAGCTCTGTGTCAGTCCTGTACTGTAAAAAAAAAAAAAATTCTGAAGATTGAAAACATAAGATGGTGGGTGTGTAGAGGAGGCCCCGCAGGGTTCTCAAAGGCTGCTTCTTTTTCAACGTCAGAGCCGGTCTGTGGCTGCTTGAAAACGTGCAGGTCTCCTCGGATTTAGACACAAAAAAAAGAAACAAAAAAAAAACACACAAAGCTCTCAGCATCAGTCCGTCCCTCCCCGTGCGTCTGTGCCGGCTGCACTGACGGTAGTATTTGTGCCACAACCCGATGGGAGTCGGTACAACGGAGCGTTGAATGTAACGGCACAGTAAGCAGCTCTTGGCTCTGAAAAGGGACGCGCCGTCGCGCCGTCTCCTTCCCAAGTCTTAATTCGTGTTTTCGTTTTTTTTGTACGGTCCCTCGTTGGCCCGCGCGGAACTTCCAACAGAAGGCATTTCTAGATTAAAAAACAAAAAAGTTTGGGGAAAAATTCAAACTTGATCGCAAAGCTAATTGGAGGATAGATGAAATGAAATTCTGTCTGATTTTACTTGAAGAATTAAGATTTTTGATATCTAAATAAGCCCTTAAGAATAAGCTGATGAACGGATTACAGTGATCATCTTTCGATATTAATGCTTTTCGTTGTCGTTTTGTTAGCGTTTGATTTTTTTTTTTTATGTCAGGGTTACTGAATGTTGGAAGGTTGAAGATATTCTTCTCTTGAGATTAACAACTTAAAACTGGAGGTTAGATCAGGTTTTCGCAGGGCGCCGGAGGCCTTTTCGGTCAGAGTAGACCGCTGTCGAAGCAGAAGGTGAAAACAGATTTTTTTTTCCTCCCCAAAGTGTTACCACATGCTGATCCATGACCCCCCCCACCACCCCCGACAGCTCGACGTGATGGTGGACCTGGACCATGGTGGTGCAGAGTGGGAGTCTGAAGCAGCTTTTCCCATGGTCCACGTGCTCCGTTTGCATGAAGTCCCCCCTCCCCCCCCCCCCGTCTTTCCCTCCCAACACTTCCAGTCTCTCGTCGGGATGTTGGCTTGTCGATTTCAGTGACTATGCACTAGAGTGTTTTTAGGTATTTATGCAATTTCATCCTCAGTCCATTTGTTGATGTTTTTTTTTCTTTCCCGATGAGGCGAAGTTATCTATGCACCGTTGGTTACACCCACAGTGTGTGTATGAAACAAAAGAATGTAGTCAATGTGGTCACCTGCCAGACGACACGCGTCGCCTGCCCCACCGTGGAGTTTTGTGTTTTTGCGGCGGTGAAGGCGTATTGCATCCTACTGGCGCTCAGCCCCCACCAGAAAACTGTTTGGAGGGGAGAAGAAAAAAAAAAAGCCCCCAGAAGGAGCAGCAGCTTTATACGATAACGAAGCACATACTAACACATCCGCGTATGTCTCCATGGCATCCAATGCTACAGAAAGTACAAAACTCTAATGGAAATCAAATCGCCGACCCCCCCCCCCGAATCGCCATCCCCCTCTGTCTTCAGTGCGGCGGGCGTGTCCACGTCGTGTTTCGTTTGTCCCGTTCCTCTTGGGAATTAGACTGGAAAGCCCTGCTTCGAGCCTCCCTCCCGTCACACTCTATTCGATACGCTGACTTGATGCTGTAAACATTCCTTTTTATTTGGATTTGTATCTGTCTTTTGATCTTATATGTTCTGTTGCCAATCGAATGCATGTTACTAGTTGCTGTATCCTCTTGTCTAAGAAAAAAAAATCTGGCTTTTCTTTCAACTTTTTCTTTTGTTTTGTTCTCCTGCGAGTTTCCCCTCGTCGTGGACACACGGCCGAGGCTTTGGGTGTGAAGCCGTCTTGCGGACGCTGTTCACTTACTGACATCGATTTTCTATCTGGTTAGACTAGTATTTTCATGCCAAACATGGAAGGGTTGGGGTGGGGGGGTGGGGGGCGGAGGGGGGGGGGGGGGGTGGGGGTTGTTCCACATATTTTATTTGTGAAACTTATTTCAAGGGTCTGGTGTATCGCCAACAAATTGTAAAGCCCCGGCCTGAACCCAGGCCGAGGTGGGTTGTTGCCCGTTTGAACACTTCTCCCAACATGTTCCTGTACATTGCGTAGCAGCACTGCTGTCTAGGTGGAGTTTGACATATTTGATATGAAGCACTTGCTGTTCTGTTCTGCTTGAATCAGTGATGAGAAAGATATTTCTCTGCCATGTTTTTTTTTTGATAGCTTTGCTGTGACTCAACAGCAGCCCTATTATGCTCTTCTGTCCTGTTTTGTTTCCATCTGTCTTTGCCGTCTTCTCCATTTTTGGTGACAAGCATTTTTTTTATATTTTTGTGTCTGTTTTGTTTTTTTTTGTTCGTATTCTTCTTTCCCATCAGTCCAGGTCGATGAGAAGCTGTTATATTTTGTTTATAAAAAAAAAAACTTGGGTAACAGGCCTTTGTAAAGAACGGAAAAAAAATAAAATTTGTACTTTTTTTATTACACTTCTCTTGACTCCCGAGTTTGCTTCGTTAGGTGCGGCCTCGCATCCAGGAGGTGGCGACACCGAGCGGCTTCTCTATTGGCAGCCGCCTCAGAGAAAAGTTGCCTGGAATTCACATTTATGATAAACACAGGTGGCGCGCAGACCTTCCTCTGAGCGAGAAATGTGCATGTCGTACCCTGCCAAAAAAATAGACTCTATCATTCAAAAGTGGTCAGGAGTGAATATAAATGCCACTGTATTGTATAAGATTAAAGTCGGCACACTGTGACTGCCGAGTGCCTGCAGCGTGCTCATCCGGTCTCTTCAACACTCCTGATTGGACCGGGCAGCTGCTCTGACACACAATGGCGGACAGGGGCGCAATTGCCGAGCACCACCTCAGCTGCCGTGCCCTCTGACCTTCAGCCGGAGCAGTATATATAGCTGAGGGAGATGAGGGGAAGGCCCTCGGCAGCCAAAATGAAGCCCCTGCTGTCTGTGTGCTGCTTGCTGTCTCTGCTGGCCCTGTCTGCTGCAGGTAGGCTGTAGGGGGGAGAATCTGTGCTGTTGGATGCATTTTGAGAATGGATGGTGACCGTGGTCCAGTCATAGTGCTTCCTGCTAGTCGGGCTCTGTGCTCCTTGGACTAGCCGAGCGAGAGCCGGGTCGAAATATCCTCTCTGACATCTAAGTGTGGACCAGCTGATATGTCGTCACAGTGCATTGTGGATCTTGCATGAGAGAGTCTGGGCTGAGCTGTAGCTCCAGGTGATGGAAACTGTCCTCTCTGCTGCTTGTTCTCTGCCCCGGAGAGAGTCAGCATTGACAGAGGGATCCAGACTTTGAGCGTGTAGCCAAAGCAGCTGCATGCATATGTGTAACTTTACCACAGAGGATTTAGCTGTTTGAGGTTTACCCGAAATTCCACATCAGATGACTGCATACTTTTTTAATCTGAGCAGTTTGGATATTGCAGCCATGATACCCATGATATATAATCTATAGCTCACCACACTTCCCAGCTGTTGCTCCCCCCATTTACACGTGTTTTAGAGCCTACTGTGTTGTGCTTTGTCAAAGCCGAGCCAGAGAATACCCTTGTCCGCCCTTGCCCTGGCTCATTTTGGCCTCTCCAAGTTTGCTGTAGTCAGGTGTCAGGCGTCAGTCACCAGATACTGTGGTCGCCAGTGGATTGCACTGATACACCTCTTGTTAAGACTCTCAGGAATACATGCACATCTACGTGAGATTAGAACAAAAACTCAGGCTGACGTGCTCGACGCAGCACGAGAACAAGAAAGTCACACATGCACAAAAACTAATACACTCCATGTCTGGAAGTTAAAGATATTATTGAATGTCTCCACAAAGCCTCATCAGTGCTTCTCTGCTCTGTCCACTGAGCTGCTAATCTGCCATTTCAGTCAGCAGGGTCCATGTGAAGGGGATGTCCCAGCTAAAAGAGGCACGAGGGTGCACAGAGCAGGGCATGTAGATCCAGAGCTCAGGAGCGAGACAGCTGGCCTGTTTGAAGTTACATAATGTAATCAAATACTGTCAAAAGCGGAGGTAATTAGGGGCGAAATAGATGTAGACTTAGTGACATAGAGGAATGGGTAACAGTAAGTCGCTGATTTATCAGTGTGCAAGACAGAGCGTGTGTTTCTTTTGCTTTCTTTTGTGGGATCCTAATCATCTGAGGCTCATCACTGAGTGGGTTCTGACAATGTGGTGGGACCAGAATTTTGGCATAGACGTTCGGTTTGGCTGACCATCAAGAGCGCTGTGCAATCAATCATCAGAGAGTGATGAAAGCACGCACAAATCAAGGTTACACAGCGCCTCAGTGGTTAGCACTGTCAAGAAGGAAATGCCCTTTCTGAGTGGAGGTTGTGATGGTTTTCTCTGAGAATTCCAGTTTTCAGCCCACAGTCCATAAACGTGCATGTTTAGGTCAATTGGAGACTCTGTCGCTATTTGTGAGCGCGTGACAGACCGGAGATCTGTCCAGTGTGTATTCCCCTGCCATCACCCTATGTGTGCTGGAATAAGCTCCAGCAGGCCCCTGCAACAACAGATGCCTAAAGTGGATGCTTTCAAAAAACAAAACTTCAATGGCGGCAATGAGCAGAACACCCGTCCGAACGCAGGACGTAGGATTCGGTCATCGGGGGCTACTGTGATCGGGGCTGAGCGGGGAGCATGGTGCATGTCGTCAGGCCCCATGCTGACGCATTTACGGTTCGTGGTCGTTAGAGAGGCTCTGAGTCACACGCAGCTGCACGCTGCTATAGCGAATGTGAGCAACAGCGGTGCAGGCCGGCATCACGACAATCACAGGGAGGAGAGGAGCCCCACACTTCCTGAAAATAGGAGCGGAATTATCCCCCCCCCCGCCTCCTTTCACCCTCTGACTCATTGTGGGACTATTTTTGTCTCAAAGATGTGCCATGCAGCGCACAGGCACCTGTCCCACTCTGTCGCCACAAGCCCGGCGCTCTGGCCAGGCCGCACTGCACGCGCAGGCAGAGGAGAGGATCCATACACGCCTCCGATAAATGACAATCAGAGCGCTGCCTTCACAGAGACTCTACAGGGAGATACTGTGGCAGGTCCTGCCTCTGTGCAATATAGCAGCTTAGAGTGGACAAACCAAAGAACGCCAAGTCGTCTTTTCTTCTTTCCGTGTTTTTCAGCCACTCCATGTTGTGCTTGCTTTGTTGGGATCTGTTAGTTGATTTCTGTTTATTAAAGAGTTTGGTGCCTCCAGTATCTGCCTGTAGTTGCTATAGTGCTTAAGATAAGAGCTGTTGGGAGTCGACACTTAAGTTGAATTGAGGTCAGGAGCTTGATACAACCAGTGATCATCAATTATGGAAACACACACAAACACAGGCAGCACAGTGACTCAGTGCTTTACAGCAAGAAGGCCCTTGGTTCAACTCCCAGTCAGAGAGAGGGCCTCTCTGTGTCGAGTTGTCTGATCTCTTCCCAATGGATGGATGGACAAACTGTTCTGAGACTGAGATGAACCACTGCTACAAACTATTATTGTTTATATTATATTTTTATCATCACATGAACACTTTCTTAGACATAAATCCCCAGAAAGCTGCTCTAAATGTAACCACAGCTCCTCAGTGCATTTTCTTGTTTTATGGTGAATCTTTTTATTCTCACAGATTGGAAGCTTGCTGTCTTGGTTTTCCACCTCTCTCTCAGTTTTTTTTCACTCTCTCTGTCTCTGTCTCCCAGCTCTCATAGTTTTGTAGTCCAGGCAGAGCAGAAAGGAATCCCATACAGTACCTTTATATTATCTGGGGAGAAGGGGAGAACACTGAACAGAGCCAGATACTCATCAGGTGGTTGAGACCAAGTAAGGTCAAGAAACGAACTGTCACGCCATCCATCCATCCATCCATCCATCCATCCAGCCATCCATCACTCCATCCATCATCTTACCCATTTTGGTATTTCACTGGTGTCTCCAGCACACAGCGGGTGCTGATGTTTAATTTGGCAGGTATTTGACTTCAACATCAGCCCCTCGTGTCCAGATATCCTACCGGACATCAAATTATTCATCAGGACTGAGCATGTCATTGATTATGGCGGGAGGAACTTTGTCACAGTGTATGAATGGATGGGAAAGCTCCAGTGCTGACTTGTGTTTTTCAGTTCTTTGAGCGGTCAGAGAAACATCCAAAATCAGTCCATCCTGACTGGGACACCAACATCTGGGACTAACTGTGTCCAAATTCCACCGATGGATCCTGAGACCATCGGAACCAATCTCATGGTGGCTCTCGGGGAAAATTGGAGGATAACTAAATTTAGCAACATTTGTCCTTACTTAAACATCTGTACAAAATTTCACGGCCCTAAATCCAGCAGTCGTCGAGATATTCCCTGTCTAAGCCAAAGTGAAGAATGCACCAATCAATGGAGCCACAGTGCCATCCCCAGAGCCATGTTACTGTCTTTAATCAAAACAGAAAACCTCAGTGGGAAACTGCTTACTCGGTTTTCCCAGATAATTCACTGATCAGTTGTATTCTGCGTTTGTCAGCTGAAGCATCCTCTCTTTATATTTTCCTCCCCTGCTGTTCCATCCGTCTCATCTTCTCATTGATGTTTACTTTAACTTGATCCCGTCATCACAGGCCATGGCCACAGCAGAAAACTGTCTCTCCAGCTTATCTTTGCATCTAACCTGAGGCGTGTAATGGTGCAGAGCAAGTCGAAGAATAAAACGCTCTCTGGGGATTTTATCTTTGAGTTACATGCTATTACTCCAGCATTGCGCTCATCCTAAACCGTCTGCTTTTTTAACAGATCATGCAGACTTTGGTACATCCTCTTCAATAGCCAACGCTCATTAGGGGCTGACCTTGTTTTGTTACGTAATGTCACGTAACTTTGGCACTATGTCTTTACGATGCACTTGAGGATCTTGGCAGCGGCTGCTGCTCATGTCACAACTCCAATGATGCTGTCTCTCTCCGTCTCTGGACAACCTCCAGACTTCATGGCTGCATCACAGCAGCGTTACTGAGCCCCTGCCTCATGAAAGCCACCCTTCAACTACTGCCAGAGACAGAGAGGAAGTACAGAGTTCATATTTTCCTCCTTCGCTCCAACCCAATTGAGCAGATCTGGCTTGATAAAAACCATCTGATGGTTTTACCTAACATCTCCGGAGGAATTGATTTGTACGATGGATTCGACCACTTACACAGGACGAGCATCACACTTGCATAAAAAGTAAGAGAGTTGGTGCTTCAGGAGTAAAAACTTGGATCCCCAACAGACAATCTCATCAGGGGAGGAGGCGATAAGCCAGCAAAGCCGCCACATACAAGAGGTGACAAGCAACATCATGAGAACAAAATAGTTTGATGTGTGATTCAGGGCCTCAAAATAGGACAACGATGCCGTCATGGAGGATGATGCAGGAACAGGGGACGATGTGAAATCTTACAGGCATTATATAGGATAACTAGATGAGCAGCAGGCCCGTCACCTGATCTTGATTCAGTCGACTCAAGGCTTCACACAAGCTGAATTAAACCAGGAAGCAATGGCCATGCTGTACAATGTACATTTTGTACAATGTCACATCCTGTGAGATGCAATAGATAGATAGATAGACAGTTAGATAGATAGATAGATAGATAGATAGATAGATAGATAGATAGATAGATAGATAGATAGATAGATAGATAGATAGATAGATAGATAGATAGATAGATAGATAGATAGATAGATAGATAGATAGATAGATAGATAGATAGATAGATAGATAGATAGATAGATAGATAGATAGATAGATAGATAGATAGATAGATAGATAGATAGATAGATAGATAGATAGATAGATAGACAGATAGATAGATAGATAGATTAGATTTTATTACAATATTTTATTCTGATACTTGTTTTTTATTTCATCTTTATATTTTTATTGCCAGGACCTTTATCACAGGAGCCATTTGAAATGTCATAGTAGGAAAAGCACAGGTGTGACAAACACTAATGATTGCTCTGTTCTATTTCTGTAGTCTAGTGTACCATGCCAGTGACATGGCATGCATGATAACAGGACCCTGCAATTGGAGCACCTAGATGAACACCAGCCAATGTATTTGCAAATGCATGATATCTCCTTGATCACAATTTCTAATTTCTTTGTCTGGATATCCAGTAAGCTGAGGCCTTGACAGCTGGAGTCTTGACACATGTATAAATAAGTGCTTTTTAATCATGCTGCTTCATAGAACATCTCCTCTGGTCTGCACCTGTACTAATCATGTTGGAAACCTGAGTTACCGCTCATTGTTTGAGTGTCCACATCAGGACTTTATCTATATTATATATATATAGGTATAAGGTTCCAAAAACTTACTGTGTACTACCTGCTCAGCACTAAATAGCAGAAGGAAGCAGTTAGGTGCTGTATTGTCTGATTACATTTGAACATCTAATCTTCAAAATATTTCCCCTCGGGCACTGGTGGAGACCAAAAATGCAGCACGGAGAACAACTGAGATATGACATAACAGTACCGTGCTCACAACTTCTTCCTCAGCATCAGCCTGCTTGACCACGATAGAGAAGCCGAGCAAGCGTAAATCTCGTGACAGCTGCCGACAGCTATTAGTCCTCATCCTACTCTCTGGCTCCATCTTGTAACACGAACTGCGGACATGCATTCAGCTGCCTCATATCACACGCTGTACCGCAGCACGCTCTCCACTCGTAAGGCAGTTAAAATTAAACAAAGGTTGCGGCCTTGTGCTCCCTGTACAGTGTGCCTGTCGAGGAGAGTATCTAATGTACGTATACATGTGGTGTGAGAGAGAGGGAGTCCCCTGTCTGTTTTGAAGCCATAGTAACTACAATCTACTATATGATGCTGAGGGAAAGTGATGTTTGATCGGGAAGCTTTTAAAAGCTTTAGAAAGAAAGAAGGAAATCATGCCTGGCTTTGATTTTCAGGAAACAGTCTGTTCTGATATGATCACCAAAAGCTTTAAAAATTACTGTATCTATTGCACACTGCACTGACTATAACTGTCAAGTTTTATTGAAATCGATATGATTTAAGGATGCAAAGTTGATATAGTCTTGTTTTTATTTTTATAGTTGTCTTATTTATCTTTCATGCTCTAACTACAGTTTAGAGCTCAGTCAGCTCAGTCTTGGACTGAGTACATTCACAGTACATTCACATCCTGTTTTGTTTTTTCGTTTCTTGTGTGTAGTTAAAGCTTGACTATACCTTGAACATATTCTACCCTTCTATTACGTTTCCTTGCTTAAAACTTTGACATTGCCTTCAGACAGAGAGAGCAACACCAATTTTGAAAGCAGCACTTTCACCCACTCGTGCAGATCAGGGGGAGCAAGTGGGTCCTTTTTGAAGACGTTGCTGTTGCAGAAATGTAAATAGTTCAGAATACATTGGGATAGGCTCCTGCAGAACCCTGCATCAAGGCACAAACTACGTAAGGTACTGGACAATGGAAAATAAATAAATGTGCTGTATACAAAGGCAATAAATGCATTGTCCTATGTCAGAGTGCTGAAGTAGTCCACTCAGCTGTCTTCTTTTAGATTCTTCACACAACTGTCTACTCCTCAAATAGTGTCTCCATTCAAGGAGCTGAAACCTGACTCTAAAATATGGTAGGTGTTGAGTATCTGATCTGCACTGTTATGTACGCTGACGTAACAAACAAAGGTGACAGGTCTGCGGATGTCCTCTATCTGCAGTGGTCAGAGCTGCTTTTCACTGCTTGTGCTTTGTCATGTTTTGCTGTTCAGTCTCATTCTGTGTCAATGGACAAATTTCTGGTGTATGTACATGTTGGGATTAAACAGACATCATCAGAGCAGACTGAAGGAGCAGAATGCAGCCTACCTACCAATTAAGTGCTTATGAAATGATCTCTGCTGTGTTGCAAAAGGGAAATATGAATAGTTTGCTGAATAGTAATTTGTCATTCATTTAGTGAATAACAAATTAACAAGTAACAAATAGTGATGTATTTAGTGAACTATCTTCATTATCATGTCTCACTCCTGACCCCTCTGCAGTCTGACATAATGTTGAAGACGTAATTTATCTGAGGTTCTGAGCTCTGAGGTTGCTGTAAGAGCAGATGTTGATGTAGAAGATGTCACTCATATTACTGTGCTTCAAGGAGTCTTTTAATCACTCCTTTTTTTTTTACATGTTTGTGGGACTCAACCCAACTTTTTTCTGTGCAGATGTTTGGCCAACAGACAGATTTATCATTATTGTTTCAGACAAGAATTTGTGATGCGGTCTTCTAATCAGAGCTCACTGTCACATCTTTACTCTAAGGTCTTCTTTGTCTAAGGCAGCACAGTGGTTGCTGGACAGTGAGAAGGACCTGGGTTCAACTCCTGAGGTCCTTCCTGTTTTTTTCTGTGTACTCAAGTTCCCTCCCTCAGTCCAAAAAAACATGCATGTTACGGCTAGTTGGAGTCTATAAAGTGCACCTACGAGCGAGTGTGAGTGAGTGTGTATTTAACAGACCACTGCAACAGTGTTCAAAGCAGATAAAATAGTGGATTAATACAGTTTTGATATTTTCATATAAAACCATGCAGATGTCATACATCCAGGGAGTCTGCAGGAGATTTGTCTTTTCTCAATTACTTTTCTGCTCCTCTTAGAGCTCCTGGGATCCTCCATCCCTGATGAGGAGCCCCTGGTGCATCTGCAGCTCCAGCAGCCGGAGGAAGACCTCTTTTCCTGCCACTGTGACACTACAGAGGAACATGGCAGCCAGAGCTCCTCCAATGATACACCGGCCCCGGAGAGAGCCATGTGCCAGCCCTGCACCAAAGCCCCAGCAGCTGCAGAGAGTGGAGAGGAGGTAGCTTACAGCTCAGAGCATGAGGAGGAGGAGGATGCTCCAACTGTGCAGGTGGAAGAAGAGGCCGCATCCCAGGAGGAGGTAGAAGAGGAGGAGGAGGTAGAAGAGGAGGAGGTGGTGACCTCAGAGGAGCAGGCCGAGGCCACGGAGGAGACTACATCATCTGAGGAGGGAACTGAGGCAGCAGAGGAGGTGATTCACGAGGAACAGGATGTGACAGAATATCAGGAAAATGTCGCAGAAGAGGAAGAAGCAGAACCTGTCTCTGAAACTGAGGAAGCAGTTGAGGCCGAGGTGACCCCAGAACCAGAACCAGAGGAGACTGCAGAACCAGAGCCAGAGGAGGCTTCAGAACCAGAGCTGGAGGAGACTGCAGAATCAGAACCAGAGGAGTCTGCAGAACCACAGCCAGAGGAGACTGCAGAGCCAGAGCCAGAGGAGACTGCAGAACCAGAGCCAGAGGTGACAGCTGAAGAAGAGCCTGAACCAGAAGTAGAGGTGACGATAGAGGCCGAACCAGAGCCTGAACCAGAGCCAGAAGTAACTGCAGAACCAGAGCCAGAGCCAGAGGCAGAGCCAGAGGTGACAGCTGAGGCCGAACCTGAACCAGGACCAGTGGAGACCAAGGAGACTGAACCAGAAATAGAGGAGACTGCAGATGCAGAACCAGAACGAGAAGCAGAGGTAATCCAAGAACCAGAGCCTGAACCAGAAGCAGAGGTAGTCCCAGAACCAGAGCCTGAACCAGAAGCAGAGGTAATCCCAGAACCAGAGCCTGAAGTAATTTCAGAAGTGACTGAGGAGCCAGAAGCAGAGCCTGAACCAGAACCAGAACCAGAAGTAGTTTCAGAAACGACTGAGTCAGAACCAGAGCCTGAACCAGAAGCAGAGCCTGAACCAGAACCAGAGGTGCTTCCTGTGGTGGAGCCAGAGCCTGTGGTGGAGGAGGTAACTTCTGAACCTGTGGATGAAGTCATTGTGGAGGAGGCAGTGGAGACCACAGAGGAGGAGGAGGAGGCTGTTGATATCCAGGCGGCAGCAGTGGAGGAGGCTGTGGTGGAGGATGTAACTGCAGAGGCACCTGCACAGCCTCCAGTCAGAGGTATCAACACACACTAGCATATGCATCTAAAGAATTGAGGTTGGGATCATGGGTTAGTGCAGAATAACTTCTCATTCACTCTAAAGATCCCTTTGTGATGATTCAACATCTCGTGAAAATGAATCGAGATCAGAGAATAGAGAATCCACTGAGTATACAGTGGCCTGTGGGATTTTTTTACAACCTCTCACTGACCTATAAAGGATTCAAACATGAATTACAAAGCTGCACCACCTCAGTCAGTGGCACCAGGCCTCTGTTTAGAAATATGATTTTATTACTGGGCAACAGACCCACACGGGTCGTAAAATGACAGCAGAGGTTCTCTATCTTCCTCACTTCTTCTAGAGTATACCGGACCCTTAGAATATGAGACTGTGTGTAGCTAAAGGAGAATTAGCAACAACCTCTGGTACAGAAATAAACAAGCTAAAATAGCAGGGGAAAGGAACAGACAGAGGAGTGGACGTGTGATATAATGGCTGGGCCAGGGCTCAGCTCAGCTCACATGTCCTGGTTACCCCAGGAAAGTTCTCATCTCTGTAGTTTAAAATCTTTTTTTTAACAGCTCTAACGTCATTAATTTTCAAAGTGCAGATTGATGACAGGACACAAGGTAGCTCTGTGAATACTGCTGTCCCCTCATAGCAAGAAGGTCGACTGGACACTGTGAATTGCCTCTAGGTGTGAGAGGCAGAGTTAATGGAGTGGTGATCTGGAAACCTGTCCAAAGTGAATTTTTTGGATTTTGCCCTATGCAACCTGGGATGGGCTCCAGCAGACCCTGACACCCTGTAGGTATAACATGGGTAAGATAATGAATTAATGGATAGTTTAGCTTAGAGAGAAGGAAAAGGAGCAATCCATTGCGTACTTCATAAACATTAATATCCAATCAAATTTCAATTCAAAGATCACCAAATTTGAAGATTTTTCTTTTTCATATGACTGAAAACTTAGAAACTGAGTTTCAAGTAACTGTACTTAATTATAGGCCACTGCGGCTGCTTTCCTACTGTCAGAGCTTAGTGCATGCCAGGGTTTTTGACCCTAACAGTGTGATCCTCCTCCCAGAGCAGGACGAAGATGTGGCTGCCGGCCCGGCACCGAGGGACCGCTCCCACATTGAAGACACGCTGCGTCTGGCCAGTGCTGAGCCCTCAACAGAGTTCAAAGGTGAGGAGCCCAGAGTTATTATTATCGCAGGACAACTTTGATTTGTAGTCTCTCTCTCTGACATGCAGTGAAAGGCCATGAATCTGCCCCACCACCACACATTTATTTACATACATACATGTTTACATGTATATGCATGCAGCATGTGCCCATCAAAACCCACAGATTACCCCAGGTTACTCTGAGTCTCCCACTCATCAAAAACTGGATGCTTCGTGACAGCAGGGCGCACCATTTCAGATGTCTCTCAGGCCTCTCCAGTGCCTGGAGTTCTGTATTGGAAATGGAAATGCAGCAGAATGTTTACAACTACTTTGTCAATGGAAAAGAAAAGCAGATGTGTTTGCATGTGAATGAAAGGAAGTTTGAGACCATTTTTGGGGGCTTTTCTGCTGAAACTATTCCGAAAATTGCTTCCTGATGTCTGGGTCCCGCGGCTGTTTTGTGTGGGTGCTGAATGTGGGTATTGCACACGTGCATGTGTGCGTGTGTGTGTGTGTGCATTCGCACACGCGTGCGCGTGTGTGTGCGTGCGTGTGTGCAGACATGTCTTGAAGCAGGTGATTAATCAGAGCAGAAGTGTAACTCCGAGCCTCTCATGAAAGCACCTCTGTTCTCCCGGAGCAGATTGGTTCGTTTCAGAGGGGCCGGCGCGCTGCGGCCCGAGCCAGCCTCCTAATCACCTCGGCTCCATTCAATAAACTTTATGAGCGCGATTCATCATGCGCTGCCAAAGCAATTGTTGCAATCAGCGACGGTAACGAGAACATTAATAATCACGCCGCGGTCCAAGACGTCTTCTTGTCCTGACATCCGTGTTGTTGCTGTGTGTCTGCAGCTGCTATGAAGAAGCTGTTGGACATCTACCACACGGCCATCAAGCCAATGGAGCAGGCGTTCAAGTACAATGAGCTCAGGCAGCATGAGGTCACAGGTACATCTTCAAGCCTTTTGTTGCACTTCACACCACAGGATCCCACAGCTAGCACAGGCCCACATCAGCGACACCTTTATGACTTTTTGAGCTGATAACAGCAGCCCTGCTGAGATGATGTTAATATGTGAATCAAGGCAACAGTATGATGGAAATAATGAATTAAGATTTTTAGGATGTACAGACATTATTGTTCTGGATAATGGTAAATAACCAAGCCGATAAGTTAGGAACCAATTTATTTTCCCCGATGTCACATCACAGCTCAAAACCACCTTTATCAGCTCATCACGCTGTACAGTGAATGCGGCGTTCTGCTCGGTAAACTGGAGTCGCACAGAGACGGCAAAGTAAAACAAAATTAAGAAGAAATAGAGCCAGGAGCTGACATTATTCAAACCAGACACAGAGAGAGGCACAATAAGGACTCTGTCTGCTGAGAATTAAAGAGAACGTTGTGTGGGCCAGACTCCCTACAACTTTGTTCCATCACGCCTGAGGGCAGAGAGTATTATTTATGTAATGTGCTGAGGAGCAGGATGGAGACTTCAGACTGAGCCATGTGACTCTGGGACTCCTGGTGGTGCAGGATGGAAAGACACGATCAGGGCATCTGAATGTGTGAATGGCACCAAAGTCCATTTGATTTCAGTGGAAACAGCAATCAGAAGTGGAGCTGTCTGGAAAAGATGTGATGAATCAGGAGTCCCGTATCCGTATATTTTGCAACGTAACGTTGTTTTATTTTCTCAAACCGTGTCTCTTTGTCACAAACTACAGATGGTGAGATCACCTCAAAGCCCATGGTTCTGTTCCTGGGACCGTGGAGCGTCGGCAAGTCCTCCATGATCAACTACCTGCTGGGTCTCCATGGCAGCTCACAGCAGCTCTACACAGGTTCACGCCCAAACCCGCCAATACTGTTTGTGACCTGAGTCGACAGCACGAGTGCAAAAACACTGCATTACTCAATACAACAAATATAAAACACTGTAGCTCATGAAGTGAAGATTCATGATTTCAGAACCATGAAGATACAGTACATGGATTTATGGAGAGAAGCAATACAGTAGTTCAAGTCCTAGATGCCAATTTCAGAATAACACAATATGCACTATAAGATTACACCTATTGAGGCATAGACAATGATGTGATCAGGTTGAACTGCTTATCTTCTTTATGAAGCTCTTAACTCTGAAACATAATCAAATGTGTAATAAAAAGGTAGTGCGCTATGGAAATATGAAAAGTTATTTGTGCCCATAATGTTAGTTACAGTGCAGTTAGTTACAAACATTTTATTGCTGGAATAATATACATAAATAGAGGGGGTTACAGAAGCTACTCAGTTTTAAGTCTGCCATTATTGGGAAAACGATGGTGGCTGGCACTGGCACCGTCATGGGTTCTCTTTGGCCAATCCAACATCCTCTCACACTCCAAAAACCTGCCTGGTTGGGCATTTGGATACTCTAAAGCCTCTTTCCCACATAGCACCCTGCCAATTGGTGCATAAGCATATCCAGGTCTGTGAGCACACATGCCCACCCTCTCGCCAAATAGCCGCGTGCACCACCAAACCCAGGAGTACCAGAACAGCACAGTAGATGGCGGTAACTAAGGGCCTGATGTATGTGTAACCTAGTGATGTAACATGTAATACCCTATCCGGATCTTATCCAGCTCCGTTATTCAGCTCAAAATGACCATATTCACCCAGGGGGCAGTGATGTCTGTGTATGTCCTGCAGTGGCCTGGCAACATGTCCAGGATACACTCCCAGCCTTTGCCCTCTGTGAGCTGGAGATGGGAGAGCAGGAAGATGTGTGTGCTCACAACTGCCTGTGTTATTACACATAGAGAAAAGACAAATTTCCAAAGGGGAAGTCCTCTTTCTGCCTGTCTCTTCCTGCAGCTGTGAAGAGCTGTGTCATTGTCTTTCATTTGCCTTGCGGTTTGTGTTGGCTCCGTTTCTAATAAACGATGGGGCTTTTGATCACAGAGGTCACAAGCAGACCAGACCACATGCTCAAACACTCCCTTCAAGTGTCAAAACTGAAGCTGGAGAGCAGAGGAGCGCATGGGAAAAGAGGAGATGCTCAGACTTTATGTCAGCCAGGTTGGCCAGGACAGCCTCAAAACAGGGTGAAGGGAGGGGGGAAAAGCCTGTTACACTCCTTACATGGGCCCTAGTGACTCCTTATAGTGACAAGTAAACTTGAAATAAACTATCAATGATTAAGATGAAGATATATTATTCAAATCATATCATGTCCATCGTGTGCATATCTGTGATGTTGCAAATATTCATGTTCATAGACTGTGTATGTGTCCATGGATAACGTCGATTCATATCTCATAGTTTGTGTTCTAATTAGTTGCATCTTTTTCTTATTAATGCTGCACACATTTGTCATTTGAATCCAGTTCAATCCAGTGTAAAGAGTAACAAACTGTGACATCTTCTCCTCTGCTCCTGTTCACCTGACCCTTAGGTGCTGAGCCCACCACCTCCGAGTACACCGTGGTGATGCACGGAGAGAAGCTCCGCACCATCGAGGGCATCGTCATGGCGGCGGACAGCTCCCGCTCCTTCTCCCCTCTGGAGAAGTTCGGCCAGGGCTTCCTGGAGCGGCTGGTGGGCATCGAGATGCCCCACAAGCTGCTGGAGAGGGTGACCTTTGTCGACACGCCGGGCATCATCGAGAACCGCAAGCAGCAGGAGAGAGGTGCGAGTTTCCAAGTTGCATAAAAGCAAAGACCCATCGGTGCGTGTCCGAGCTGGTGATCCGGCATCTCTCACACCGAGAGTTTCCATTGAAACTCGTAAAACAAAACTGTAAAATTAGCTTTTTTCGTGTGAGTGAGTCACTGTCGTAAAAACTTCAACACGCAGACGGTTGCGTAGCTGTGGTGGGGACAGACGCTCGGCAGGGTCTGTTTTCACAGTGTCTGCAGCTGCAGACAGGCATCAGCAGGGCTCCATAGATCATCGCGACACTCGATACACCAGTGTCGCCTGCACACCGAGACGTTACGCCTGCAATCACTTGTAAAAGCATGCAAACACAGGCAAAGACATAAAGCAATGCATCAGTGATTGAAGTCACGGGTGGCTTATCTGTACTGCGCTTTAACGGACAGCTTTACCACTGAGCTTTGTTCAGAACAAACAGTCGATTTGCCGTGTTTGACAAAGCCGTTTCTGTCTGTTGCACCATATCGGCGTGTGAGAATTTCACACTGAAATGAGAGGTTTGTTTGTAGCATGCTGAGCATACAAAACATACAGTCTTGAACAGATCTTGAATCTGTGAAGAGTGCTTTGATCTGTCCCGATGAGCAGGCAAGTTTTTGAAATGTAATATATGGAGCAACTAAGTCCAACATGGTGTAGGGTGGTTAGCAATAAGGGCATGGCCTGTACTCCCAAGGCTTGCTGAGGGCCTTTCGGCATCTGTTCTGGTTTCATGACTCTAAAGTACCCTTAGATGTGTGTGAATGTGAATGGTATATGTGCCCTGTGATGGACTGGCACTGAGTGGGTAAGGTAAAGGACAGATGGGGGGGTGAATGGACAGATGGATAATCATGCATGCTGCCCCTCCACTTCCTCAGGTTACCCCTACAGCGAGGTGTGCCAGTGGTTCATCGACCGGGCCGATCTCATCTTCCTGGTGTTCGACCCCACCAAGCTGGACGTGGGCGGCGAGCTGGAGATGCTCTTCAGGCAGATGAAAGGCCGCGAGTCCCAGATCCGTCTCATCCTCAACAAGGCTGACAGCCTGACCACCCAGGACCTGATGAGGGTCTACGGAGCCCTGTTCTGGAGCATGGCGCCCCTGATCAACGTCACAGAGCCTCCGCGGGTCTACGTCAGCTCCTTCTGGCCTCAGGACTACGCTGCAGACACCAGCCGAGGGCTCTTCATGAAGGAGGAGATCTCTCTGCTGGAGGACCTCAACCAGGTGCTGCTCAGCTCTGCACTCACTGGCACCGTGGTTCTCACTTTGGCGTACATACAATACCACCTTTGGACTGGTTCTTGAATACTGCTTTTCCAGTCTTAATGGCCATTCACAATCACACCCACCCCAGATGATGTTAACCATTTGTTTTCAGAAAGTAGACAGCATAACAGGCAGTTTGTGTTTCAGTATGAAGAGATCTGACCACTTCCCTAGAGCCCCAAGAACAGAATGTTGATTCTGAAGAGTAATGATTCATAATACACATGACACTGACATGCAAACACTTTGTCCATAGCTAATGTACAGCAAGAACCCTGCACCGCCCGGGAATCGAACCCGGGTCGCAAGAATGGGAATCTTGCATGATACCACTTCACTAGCGGCGCTGGTTGTAGACATGCTTAACAAGAACTACATCGATACGAACTATGTCCAGTTCTCCGATGCCTGGCAGGGTAGTCAGAGGGTACAGATGCATGTACCAAATATAAGGTGTAAATAAAACAAATACAGCCTAGAAACAGAAAAGGTGTGTGTACTGCTCTGACATCACTTGTAAACATAAGTTTCCATCTTCTCACAAATTTCAAGTCTTGCTTACATTTATTTTCGTCATAAAAAAAAACATTTAAATCTGTCTCTCCATTGCATTATATTGGAGGTGGACTTTCTCCTCTGTTTCTCCCTCTCTGTTTGCTTCTCACACTCTCCATCTCTCCCCCTCTGCAGGTGATTGAGAACCAGATAGAGAATAAGATCGCCTTTATCCGCCAGCATGGCATCCGCGTGCGCATCCACGCCCTGCTGGTGGACCGCTACCTGCAGACCTACTACGACCGGCTGGGCTGGTTCAGCGACCCCCACGAGGTCTTCCAGGACATTGTGAGCGACCCAGACAAGTATTACATCTTCAAATCCATTCTGGCCAAAACCAACGTCAGCAAGTTCGACCTGCCCAACAAGGAGGCCTACCAGGACTTCTTCGGGGTGAACCCAGTCTCCAGCTTCAAGCAGCTCTCCTACCACTGCAGCTGGAGCGGAGGCTGCCTGCTGGAGAAGCTGGAGAGGGCCATCTCGTACGAGCTCCCGGCGCTGCTCGGCCAGGTCAGCAAGGCTGGAGAGGAGGCACCCGCCCCGGCCAAGGCCGCAGCACCTCCACCTCCGCTGCCCGGCACCTGTGAAGGCCCCGGCTGTGAAGAGAAGCCCAAGAATCGCTGGAGGAGGCAGTGAGAGGATGGAGGAGAGAGGGGTGTGGGAGGAGGCGGAAAGAGGCAGCAGCGGCAGGTGGGATTGTCCCACTGCTGTGGTTTTCAGGAGTAGCTATGGAGAGACTGAGAGAGATGCACTGAGCAGACCTGAGGCAGAATACCTCTCTGTGCTAGTTTTTACCTACATGGAACAACAAATTGATGTTTTTTTGTTTTGTTTTGTTTTTTTTGTAATTCACAAGAATAGGTGATATTAGTTGCAATGTAAAAGCGAAAGTTTCTTTTCTATTGCTGTCTGGTTCACACTGTCACCTCATGATATCAATCTGTTACTGCAGTGTTAAGGTAGGTCAAAACAAGGCAGCCTGGTAGTCATCAGATGCCACTGCTCTCTGCAAGAAAGTGATGGATGTCTGCAGCAGAATCAAGCACAATCAGAGAGAGAGAGGGAGAGAAAGAGAGACGCCTACATGTTAATGAAGCCTGAGGATGGCTGTCTCTCTGCGTCTCACAGTTTTCAGGTTTGTATATTATTTATTGCTCAGAGAAGAGGCTGGCAGTGACTGTACTCCGTACAATAAAGGCTGCCACTCTTGTGTCTCCTGTGTTTTATGCAAAGTCTGAAGGTTCGGGGAAGCTGCTTTGCTGTGATTTACAGTTCAACCAAGTCTAGTTAGCTATCTTGTCAGAGCGTGTAGGCCTTTGTCAGAGTAGAAAAGGAGAGAGGAGGATGCTTGTATAGTGTTTTATTTAGCAGTGATTTGACTTAGTTAATTCACTGCACTTTACTGCACTGCTGTCCTTTTCACCATACAGTAGGACTTTTTTCATCACAAAACATTACGTCGTAACATTTCTCACCATTGCAAAGAGACTGAATCCACTGAATACAATCTCAGCGTCCTCCTGAACTGTTTGACCTCAAGACGGCTGCAGAGCACATGGGCATTTCTTTAAAAACGTTATCGTTTCCTTCTTCAATTAGGTCTGTTTGTCAATGCCATTCTTTTGAGTGATTTCTTTTGAGTAAACAACAACAACTGAAAATGTCGGCTCGATTTCCTTTATGAGGCTACACAACACTGACACTCCAGATGAAATCTCTTACACTGGAACAATACATAATTGATATCATTTGGTTGTACAACTGCAAAATGCAGAGAAATCTGGGCCAAACACAAGCCCAAAAGCAGCAGCTCGCATCCTCCCAACAAGCAGCCCCGCACTGGAGAAAATGCATCTTCAAAATGAAATTCTGCGACCTTATTTGTTCATATAAATCAGCATTTACTAAAAAAATATATACAATAAAATGTGTAACAGCTGAGTTGAGAGGAAACAAATCAACACGTAACCACATTAACAATGAAATAAAAATGTTGGGTTTTTATGTGGCTGTTGGGTCATTATTTAGTGCAGTGACTAAAATCTGCCACCAGGAGGCGCCTCAATTCAATCTGTTCCTCAGACTGATTCATTTCATTACAGCTGCTGCCAAAGTTTCACTTTTAAACCAAGGAAAGCAGGAAATAGTATCACTTTTGATTTGGACGACTATGACACACATTTGTATTTTTTATGTATCCCAAGAGATATAAATGCTCCGCTGAGTTTTTCAGGATTAAATCTGGTTATTGTGTTATCAAGTAAAAATCACATAGAGCAGGGAAGTCTTTCTGTATGTCTGAAAGAGTGAATGTCTATGTGTATGTGTTTGTCTGTGTGTGTGTTTGTCTGTGTGTGTGTGTGTGTGTGTGTGTGTGTGTGTGTGTGTGTGTGTGTGTGTGTGTGTGTGAATCAGAATCCCACAAGTGTTTGACAGCTGTGGTCTGTCTGAAGTTACTGAAGTATTGCTAACGCAAACACTCCCACTGCGAGCAGATAAACTGCAGCGTGGCAGGCCCAACACACTTGTGACAAGGACTCACTCACGTCCGCCGAGAGAAAAACACTTTTACCCTGGCTTTAAGGAATAAAAACTGTCTATACTGAACCAAAGATGTCCTGCGGGTCCAGAAACATTATCACATCCTCATTCACGCACACATTTTGGATACTGAAATGGATTTTTTTTTTTTAATTAGCTCTGAATCTGAAGGGAGTAGTATGACAGAAAATACAAATGTGATCTGCACCGTTCCACCCACCACCTCCAAAACAGTCTGCATGTACCTGCCTCTCTTCCAGTACATGTGTGAATAAAAGCACATAATTGCAAGGCACTTTGGTAGAGTTTGACATGTAAACGATCTTCGTCCTCCTTCAGGATCTGATGCCTCCTGATTGTGGCTCAAACAACGCTGAATTTGTACATGGGTGTACAATCAGGATAGGCTCTTTAATATGAATATGTGTCAAGAGGGGATTTAAGGGAATTTTTGATTCAGCCAACCTGATAAATGCCAGCTGATCATCCAACATGTTGCCCTCCCTGATTATTAATGAACAGATTAAGGAACGGATACAAGACTGCTGTCAAAATCCTACTGTAGGACACAGAAAGGTCGGACATATAATGGGAGGAGATGCTGTGAAGAGTTTCCTCCCACTGTCCCAAAAGTCCATGTATTGAGGTCAGTTAGAGACTCTGAATTGTCCCTCGGAGAAGTGTGTGTGTGTGTGTGTGTGTGAGACCTGTGTTCCCTTTCTGTCCAGGGTGCAGCTCAGCTGACCCAGGCGACATCAGTGGGCACAAAGCGGGTAAGATAATGGATGGATGGGAACAGGAATGGTGTGGTCCCACCTGCGGGTGCTGGTTAGGGGCCTGGTTGGGGCCTGGCTGGGCACAGCATATATGAGTGGGACAACGAATTTTGGGGTCAAAAAAGTAAAAATTAAGCTGGTTGATGCATCTTTCTCTTAAACAACCCAATTTGTTTTCAAATATTTTTGGTGGTGCTAGAATAAAAGCCCAATCAAATCTTTTAGAACATTTATATACAGCAAAATAATAACAATAATAAGGCTTTTTTCGACTATCTGTGTAGACAGATTTGCTTGCTCTCCTCATGTCTGCATACTCTGTTTCAGCCCCAGTCCAAAAACGTGCATGTTGAGGTTGACTGGAGACTCTAAATTGTCCCTAGGTGTGAGTGTGAGAGCGATGTACCCTGTGATGGACCGGAGACCTGTCCAGCATGTGTTCCCTGCCTTCACTCCACAGCTGTTCCATTGGAGGGATAGACAGAGGGATGAACTGTATGTAATTGACAGGAGGCAGGCTTAGATCCTAATGGAAAGCCAGGTGATCACTAAACTGTCAGGATTCATCGCGTTCATCACAAATGGCTGTACAAACCTCTCACAGCAGTTCACTACATAGACGCTGACATGTTGTAATGGCATTTCAATTCACCTCAAATATTGTACAAAAATCCACAGGAATCTGTCACGACTGATGGAACAAATGACTTACTCTGCCACATGTGAAACACTTGTGGACTTATCTTCTCTGCACCAATCACTATAACATGTGACATTTGCATTGCAAAATAAAAACTGACTTCTTACCTATAACAAATAGCCCTCAGTATTTTCTCTGGCTGGAATGAATCCCGCTTGTCATTAATTTCTTGGCAGTTTGTCTCCTGCCCCGCAGCTGACCCTGAACTCCAAAGGCAAGAGGTTAATTCCCCCCACGCTGGGTTACCAAAATATCACATCAACCACGGCAGCGGGAAGAACACATCTGTGCGTATGAAACGGGGCCCACATGTGAACGTGTGTCTGAGCTCATGCTCTGTGTATGATAGTTGCTCGGCGGCCTGACAGGCAGCGCTCGGAGGGCTTTTGGCACAGCATTAACACTGACTTATCAGTACAGCTTTATCAACTCAAACAAACAGGCCTCTCCTGTAAGCTGTCGAACATAAGCACGGCACATGGCATGCACACGCACACACACGCACACACACAGTAGTTACTGGCTTTGTTGGCTTTAAAGTTCAAACATTACTGCCTCTTCAAAAGCGGACACACACAGTGATACTGCACACTCAGTCAGTCAGACACTGGTCGTTGATCATCTCATCACGATCATCTCAAACAGTGTCCTCGTGCTTATGACAGACAGCACACATCAAACATATAACGCATTACTTTGATGTTTCCTGTGCACGATTTTGCCCTGGATTATTCTTGCTATGTGATAGATCACTGCTGTCTTCCTCCTGGCATTTCCTTCTTCAATATACCTCACATTGGAGATTGAATATCTCTTTCCTGCCCTCTCTTTCATGAATATTCATGAAACACTGATACTTCATTCATCCATTATCTTACCCACTTTGTACTTCACTGATGTCACAGGGATCCTCTGGGCATGGATTACAACCTGCCCAGATCACAACTCCATCACAGCGCCCACACATCATGTACTCATGAAGTTTATGACAACAAAATAATATATCCAAGGAAAACAGTAATGAATGAATTTAGACTTAGATTCGCATTTCCAACTTTATTTTGATCGTTCATGGGCCACATTTTCTGAGAGAGCTGTTGCAGCATTAGAAACATCAGTTTTCAGTCAAGGCAATGCATCCATAATTAATAGAAGAGGGGAAATAGTCTCCATTTGAAAATGAGACAACAAGCAGAGTTTCTGTTGTTCAGCAAAACAAAAATGTAAACAAATACTTTTGGCTTTTTAGAGTAATTCAGTCAAAATTGAATTCTTGTGTTGTACCCTGCATGACTTGTGGACTTATCTTTTCTGTACCAATCACTATAACAAATCCCTCATCACATTATATAACTAGGTTGTACAACTGCCTGTCAATTATTCTTATTCTAATTTTGATGTGAAGGTCTATTAATCGATAAACTTCAGTCGGGCTGATTACCACAGCCCCCATAGTGCTGTCATGTTTTTTTGTCTTTGTCATTTTTGGCCTCTGAATAGTCAAAGACTCAAAATAAATACTGAAATACTGTGAAATTACTGCATGACATAGTTCTGTGTTGGTGCATATTTGAAGTAATATCTTAGAAATGCAACTAATCTCAAGTTTGAAGAACAAGGCTACTTAAAATCAGACTACTTCAGACACAGGACCAAGGAATGACGTTTTATTAAAACAAAAAGCAGATAAGACATTTAAACATTCATGCAACATTATACAGTTAAATAATGAGACGGTAAACATCAGAGGAGGGGGCTGTGCCTGTGGACCCTGTTGGGGCCTGTTATTCTCTGGTGACTTGAACGCAGCACCAATTCTGGACGCCAGACAGCAGCGGAGCGACCGGAAGTCATCCCGCCTTCAAAGTAAAAGCGCCAACTTGTTGTACCCAGCTTTTGTTTTACTTTGTTTGGGTTTAATAATTTGTCTTTCAGTTGTTTTAAGCGTAACACTTTTTTTTCATAGTTAGATTTCTGCTGTGTTAGAATGAAGGAACAATTTTTGCTACTTTTGAGTGCTGTCATGTGCGGCTCTCAGAAGTCGCTGCAAGCAGATTTGGGGGATGTTAAATGTTTAAAAGGAGCTTTTATCTATGTTTCCTGGTGTTAACATAGAAGCTATGAAACACTTATGGGAAATGTCTCGGATACTCTTTTACCACACCTGTTATAACAGGTACAACTACATAACTGTAACAACTATACAGATGTTTCATGCTTATCTGGCAACCCAGTGCTGGCTTAGTAACTTTTCCCAAACTAGACAGATAGATAGATAGATAGATAGATAGATAGATAGATAGATAGATAGATAGATAGATAGATAGATAGATAGATAGATAGATAGATAGATAGATAGATAGATAGATAGATAGATAGATAGATAGAGAAAATAGAATAAATAGAATATAACTAAGAGTCCTGTTGAAGTGAGTGATCTGACAGATGATGAATCTGTTTTGACACAGTTTTAATACAGCTATATAGAGCACATATTCATCCAGCCTTTTAAGTTTGAGCCAGAATCAAAGTAGGAATCAGACATTGAGGAAGAACAAGGAGCGCTAACACTGTTGCTTTACCAGAAACTTCACAGGGGTCTCAGAGGTCTCCTGGTAGATAGAGTGAAGGTAGGAAATACACCCTGGACAGTCCACTGCAAGGCAATGACTGGACAGGGGCAATTCTCCAGAGTCTCCAATGGACCTTAATGTGTGCTTTTTGTACGTGGGAGCATGCCTGAGTACCTGGGGGAAAACGTAAACAACCATGGTGAGGACATGCAAACTCCTGTGAGGCAACACCATTCAGCATTGTACCCCACTCTAGGCTTAGACAAATATATATAAAAATTCAAATGCTAAATTGAATATGACATTTAGATTTGTTTTTAATATTCATTTGTTTGTTTATGCTATGTATTATGAATACACGTTTTAACATCTAGATTTGTTTTTGTTATTTGTTTATTTAAAGATACTTATAACAATAACATAAAAAGTTGTTTTACGTGAATGACAATTTACAACGGGTGCCAAATGTCAGGGGGGACTGAAGCTGTCCCCGGTGTGGTTGAAGGGCCCAGCGGAAGCCCTGCCGCCCCACACCGTAACTGGGTCTAACTTGACAGGCTGGTCCCAGCAAACCCGCAGCACCACAACAGCTGGGGGAGGATTTCCGAGCCAGTCACAGTCGAAGATGGTGGCAGCGCCAGCACTGGAGACACTGAAGACGGAAAAGTAGCGCTCCCAACTCCTGCCGGAGGAGTGTTTTCATGCAGCGGACCCCCTCCTCCTCCTCCTCCGCCTCCTCCTCCTGCTCTTTCTGTTCCTCCACTGGAGCAGCAGACACACTCCTATCTGGGGGGAAAGGGAGGAGGCGACCAGCGGCGGACGGAAGAGGACGCACAGCAGTAACAGCAGGAGCTGAGCTGGAGCTGGAGCTGGAGCTGGAGCTGGGGCTGGAGCACAGTGTTGTGTTTGTTGGACACATGCGTGCCAGAGAAAAGCAGAAGAAGGAGAATAAGTGGAGCTGCAGATAAGGAGATAACAGCGACTGGGGAGGGGGCACCACTACCACCACCACCACTACTACTACCAGCAGCAGCACCACCGAGGAGGCGCAGGAGGACATATCCCAGGGTTTTCCTTCATTGCCCTGGAGGGATTTTTCGACTTGTACAGCTTCTTCGCTCCGGGGTGGGAGGTGGTGGGTGGGAATGTGAGAGGGGAGGAAATCCAGCCTCAGCTCCAAATAACCAGACTCTCCTAACTGGGTCTCTCTCCTCTGCTGCAAAACGCAGGAAATACGGCCTGGGGAAGAGAAGGAGAAAAAAAAGGAAAAAGCTTTTTTTCCGAGGTGATTTTGTATTATTATTATTATTTCATTTTTCTTTTTTGTCGCTTTTGGAGCTCCACGTTTTGTTTTTCGTGGTGAAGAAGAGTTTCCCGCGACTCCACGGGACAGCAGTCCAATGTTACACTTTGGTCGGTGTTGTTATTGCAAAGAGTTTTGATCATCACTATTTATAGACCAGCCTCTGCTGCTGTGTGTATATGTGTGTGTGTGTGTGCGTGCGTGTCTGTCTGTCTGTGTGTGTGTGCGTGTGTGTGTGTTTTACCAACTGCGCGCAACAAGTTGCAGACACTCCCAGCTGAGGCAACACCGACACTAACTCTGGGCCCAGCGGATGATATTTTCTGCGCTTCTTTTTTCGGGATTAGGCGTCTCTGAATAGCCCTTTACACCCTCCTCCCTCCCTCCCTCCTCCTCCTCCTCCTCTTCCTTTCCAAAGAGGGGGAACAAACTGTGGAGAGATCCGGGAGAGGGAGTTCAGGAAAGGACGGGGCTGGATCCGTGGGAATAGGCCTGCCTGCCTGCCTGTCAGGCCTCTCATGATCTGGATCTGCACGCTCCAGAATAACTGGAATACTTTCAAGGGTCCCCATTGGAGCAAAGATGGATTGAGAATGTATGGGAATGAGAAAGCACACTGAGCTATGCATGAGAAGAGATGTAGAGGAAGGTAAAGACGCCTTAATTATATATAAATAAATCACCTACTTTTCTAATTAACCATAATAAGAGCGTGCACCACAAACTATTTTTGATACTTCAAGTGAGTAGAAGTTTTGATGCTTTTGATGATTCACGATGTGAGCACGTTTTTATTTTAGCATTACTGAAGACAGCTTGGGAGGAAGTGTAAATGGGCCATTTGTCGTGCAGATAAGAGGGACAGTGTAACTTTTGCAGCCTCTGTCTGTGCACAGCTGTTGTGTCTGCCCTCACCATGAAGCCCAGGACCTGGAGACTGTTGTATTTTTTCCATGCAAGCAGTGTTATTTCGGAATGAAGAGGAGAAATCTCGGGCTGTCTGACTTTTTTACATGTCAGCACTATTGACATATTGCGCACATCCAGAGGAGGTGACTTTCAGTCATGGATTGACTTGACGAAAGCGTAAATTCCCATGATAATAATAACAATACTAATAATAATAAATACAAGGCGTTGCATCACGATCCAGCCCTTTCCGAGAAGGATGTTCAATTCAGGAGGCAGAAAGAGTGATGACAGTGTTTGTACCGCAGCTGGAGAGAAAGCCGGGCTCAAACCCAGAGCCTCTTTGGAGAAGGATTCATGTAACGTGAGCACTGACGCAAACCCGGGCTTGGATAATGGACTGCTCAAGAAACTGGAACGGAGCGTCTTGTGTGAGTGAGTGTGCAGGCTGCTGCGTGCGTAGCAAAGACGTCTGTGCCGTGCTCACCATTCATGCAGTGTGATCATTCCAACAAACACCTTTGCTCTCTCTCTCTCTCCCTCTCTCCCTCCTTCCCTCTCTGTTCCCCCTCTGCCTGCCACATGTGCACACATGGCGCCCACGCACTGCGTGTAATCGCCTGAGCGCCATCCGAGGATATTATTATTAATATTTAACACCTCTCTAAGCCCTCCCTCCCTCCTCCGCCGTTCCCTCGTCGCACGCACGCACACACCAGTCAGCATGGCCACTCTGCAACACCACCGGCAGCTTGTCATGCGCGGCACAGAGGTGAGCTGCGACTCCAGCGGGGACGGCGCCGTGACCGTGCGGATCGCCAACCAGCACGAGCCGCTGAAGGCCGTCAACAGCGCCGCGGCCGTGGCCGGGGGCTACGGCCCGGTGAGCAAGACCAACCCCAACCTCCACAAATACAGCATCTCGTCCAGCTGCAGCTCGGCAGACTCCAGACCGGCGGCCGCCTCCACTTCCCGGGTGCTCCGGAAGGTTCCGCCGCTGTTCGAGCGCTCCGCCGCCCAGTGCTGGGACCCCAAGTTTGACTCGCACGTCCTGGAGGAAGCGTGCCAGGAGAGATGCTTCCCCCAGACGCAGAGGCGCTTCCGTTACGTTCTCTTCTACCTGGCGGTGGCGGCCGTGCTCTGGGGGGTGTACTTCGGGGTCAACAGCGACCGCTGCAACCCCGTGACCTTCTTAGCCCCCACGGCCTCCTTCTTAGTCGTCCTGGTGCTCCTCTTTTTGTTCACCTTGACGCAGCCTTACACCTGGCTGTACAACCAAACCTCCTTGCTCCTGATTGCGGTCACGTTTGCCATCACCTTGGCTCCACAGATACAGACTGCGGGCTACACAGAGCTGGAGAGGGCCGGTGGTGGGAATGCCTCGTACCCCTCGCCAGACAAAGCGGCACCACCCCCGACCCCATGCATCTCCCCTGTGGGCACCTTCTCCCTGTGCATGGAGGTTCTGTTGCTGTTATACAGCGTCCTCCACGTGCGTCTATATGCCTCGGTGATGCTCGGGCTCCTGTACTCTATCCTGTTTGAGGCGTTAGAATGGCTGCCATTGCTTCAAAGGAGCTACGACACCACCGGGTGGGGGACGGGGTTAGTGGGGTCAGGCTCAGATTGGGGAGAGGACACTCTGCGCTGGCTGGGCCCGGCGAAAGCTCTGCTCCATTTGTGCGCCCACGTCATTGGCATTCACCTGTTCATCATGTCGGAGGTGCGCTCCCGCAGCACCTTCCTCAAAGTGGGCCAGTCCATCATGCATGGCAAAGACTTGGAGGTGGAGAAGGCCCTGAAAGAGCGAATGATCCACTCGGTCATGCCTCGGAGAGTGGCAGACGAGCTGATGAAACAAGGCGATGACGAGGGTGGCGGGGAGAGCTCCGGTAAGCGCTACTCCTCCGGGGCCTGCTCTGCCTCAGCCGTCTCTGTGGGCGGCGGAGTCAGTGGCGGCGCCTCTCAAGCCCAAAATACGGCCAACACCAAGAGCCACCCTCACAACAACCACAAACGCAAGAAAACGTCCATCCCCCGGGGACAGATCATCTTCCGGCCCTTCAACATGAAACGCATGGAGCCGGTCAGTATCCTCTTCGCAGACATCGTGGGTTTCACCAAAATGTCTGCCAACAAGTCGGCGCCGGCCCTGGTGGGCCTCCTCAATGACCTGTTCGGCCGATTCGATCGGCTCTGCGAGCTGACCTGCTGTGAGAAGATCAGCACGCTTGGAGACTGCTACTACTGCGTGGCCGGCTGCCCAGAGCCCAGGTCGGATCACGCCTACTGCTGCGTGGAGATGGGCTTGGGCATGATCCAGGCCATCGAGCAGTTCTGTCAGGAGACATCCGAGACCGTCAGCATGCGCGTCGGCGTCCACACGGGCACCGTGCTGTGCGGGATCCTGGGTATTAAGCGCTTCAAGTTCGACGTATGGTCGAATGACGTCAATCTGGCCAACCTGATGGAGCAGCTGGGTGTGGCAGGCAAGGTCCACCTGTCGGAAGCGACGGCCCGTTTCCTGGATGACCATTACCAGAGGGAGGATGGGCGGGTGGCGGAAAGAGCCGGACAGAGTGTGGTGGAGAAACTCAAGGGTGAGTGATCTGACCTACTCACGTGTACTTTGCAGAAACTGAAAGTGTCAATGTGCAGAGGTCAAAGCAAGCCTTCAGACTTGCTCATTCCACGTTTGTTATAACTTGCTGTGTTGATCTCAAGGGTGTGAGCTTGTAAAAGCTAGCCTTTACAGCAAAAGGCTAAAAACATGTGGTTAAAGGGCAAAGAGGACATGGCATGCCAATGAAATCATGTGGAGCGCTTGAATGGTCGAATGCTTCTGTTGTCTGAACATGCGCACGTTAGCGCATGGCCTTCAGGGTTGAGTGGGGTCACTCGCTATGTGGCGAGGCAGCACCCAAAGATGCTATCTGACCAGTTAGTCCTGCTGAAACAGTCGACCAACAGATGCCAGAGATCAGGCCGCCTGATTAAGAGATTGCAGCGCTGGGAAGAGATGGTTTGATTTGTGTGAACTGTGATGTCAACATCCAGTAGCAGATAATGCTGCTGTCAATACCTGTAGAACTGTTTCCCGGAAACGTCAAATCATTTTTGCTCCGTCCACCACAGAAGATTCATTTCATTCGGTTTTGGTTGCTCGAGCACATACGTTGCCTTCTCCGTGATTACCTTAACTGCCCTGTGCTATCAGTGGCTTTGTACAAATGTGTGTAAACCATGGATTTGTCATTTTGAAGCGGCACTTTGCAGATTTATTTTTGAGCTGCGTATTTGCATGAGGGAGGCACAGGTCATTGAGATTGGGCCGTTTAATCTCCGAATAAAATGCTGACAACTCGCACAGTGAGACTATTAATAGCCGCTCATGGCACAATGACGACAGAACAAGCGGGGCAGTGACTCACATATCAAGTTGACGTATTTGATCATTGACGCCGAAGTTGAATGAGGTCAGTCTTGTTGCAGTGTCTGACGTCCGCGGGCTGTTTTTCCTCAGTTAAAGTTAACAACCAGTGCAAGGTTTAGTTCATGCCTCTGACTGTGTTTGTGGTTTGTTGTTGTGGTTGGCCAGAATGTGTGCGCAGGCGATTCGAGTTGATAGGAGGAGAGCCAACTGGTGTAACTGTTTCTTGGCAGGTATCTTTATGGGTTTCTCCTGTTTGAAGAGGAGTTCGCATTGCACCACCGCTTATGGAATGGGATTAGACAAGTATCGGGCAGATGAAAGTGTGACTTGGATGACGCATGTCCTGTGAACAGTCCTGTTTCCATGTTTTCAGAAGACATTATGCTGACTTACATTCATATTCATCCACTCGTACCCTCAGCATAACCACTGCTTTCTAAGTATTCAGCCTGAACTTGAATGATTTATGATATGGGGAGTTGTTTTTTGTTCTGGGAAGGAAAGCAAGTTCCCGCATTGTGACACATGCACTCACACATACAGATACTCAGCCAGCCACAGTATTCTGTAGAAAGCAGCATCAGTGAACTAATCTTTCCAGCAGGGAATTCCTCCTGGGCTGCCTAATCTTAGGTCTCTGTCAAACAGAGAGCGCCTGTTCTATTGTCAGGCCTTGTGTCAGAGTGTATTCAGTCTTGGCTCTAAATGGTGCCATCACTCTGTTTCCAGACTGGCAAACAGTGACCGAGTGAGATGTTGACATGAGGCTTTTGTTGAGGGAGAGAAAAGAGGAGAATGGCATTCACTTTTCCCGATGAAACAGGGAGCCACAGTTTCCTGCTCAGAGAGCGAGATGACCCCGACAGTTGGCTTCATTAGACAGAAAATGTGGTCAGACACGCTCAGGACAGGACATTCACTAGTTAAAATTACAGACAAGTCAGCTCGCCGCCTCATGGTGAGGACAAATTAAATAGTCTGCTTCTTATTTTTGTGAAAGTGATTGAAGGGGAAAGATGGGTTATTGTAAGTTTTCACAATCCTCTTTCAGCCTTTTTAAGGATTCTAGATGTGCTCTCCCCAATCCATATCTCATAATACCTACATGCATACAGTATGTAGCGTATTTTGTATAGCTTTCATCTCCATTTCATTCTAAAATAAAAAGGTTAGCGGCTACCTCCGTCATTTGGTTGAAGGAGAGGTCACATAGCATCCCCAGCATATTAAATGTTAGACATAAGCAAAATGTAGGGATTATAAATCATCGTAAGTCTCTCACATTTCTCCCTGTCCAACAATTTAAGTACCTTCCTACATGTTTCATTCTTTCCAGCTTCTGTTATGCTCTAGTATTATCATGAGTGACAGGCCGAATGATTTGGTGTCTTTCTGTAACTCTCCACCGCCTTTAACGTTCGCTCCTCCATCTCCCTGTCCTTTGCTTTCCCCCTCCGTCTCCTTTTTCCATTCCACATCTCTCCCTCTGCTTTTCCTCAGCCCGGCTGTGTTATCACATTCATAGCCCCAGTCTCTCACCTGTCACCCAGGCCTGTACATGTGGTCTGTTGTGTAACACCGCTTTAGTGCTGTTTTTGGTCTGTCTTTAGTCAAGGCTTTGCCATAGATCTCCCAACATGCCGGATGATAGTGTGCTGTGCCTCTGTGTTGATTTCTAAGAATCACCCTGGTCTCCTTTAATCAGCTCGGCTCAGTAGCTCAGTGTTGTTTGGCTGTGCATGCAGCCTGTTGGTCAGATACTACAGTTACTCAGTATTTGTGTCACAAATGACCTTTTGTCACAATAAATGGCGCTACTGTAATTTTTCCCATAGGTTGTGAGAGGTGATGCAGCAGTAACTTCCCATCGCAGGGCAGGACGTATCATGTTGTGCTTGTCAAATATAGTCCCAGTTCTCACACATCTGCTTTATGTATTTCATGAGGGATGCAGGGATGAGTCATACCTCTGCTAATAAATGCATTAACCGTTATGCAGTTATGCAATGAAGAATTAAGTCAATGTTTTTTTGTGATTGCAGGGACCTCAAAGGACATTGAGAAGTTTAGGCTTAAGCGTGAGCTGTGAAAATCGCTGTAGTACTATATCATCTGTATTAATATGCAAATATGTGTTATAGCAAGCACAGGAGTACTGCTTCCTGTTGAAGGTCTTCCCAGTGTATTCAGTATGTGGAGCTGCAGCAGAATGTCAACAGCGTGGTCACAAGCTGTAAAGCATGTGAAAAATCATAAAATGCAATTCACAAATGGGGTGGATTTTCTCAAGAGGTCTGCTAGATGCGGAGGATACCGCCGGCTGTAGCTCCAGCTCTAGTCTGAATACCTGTGTGGCAGGTTGGGCTCAGGTGCAGGGTGCGGGGAGCAGCACCTGGCACGGGTGATTTATGATGTTTTATGGTGCTTGCTACCCATAGCAGGGTAGCAAGTTGGACCTGAATGGTAGGCCACACAGGGAAACGCAAAAAACAAATACAAGCTGAGAGCACAGATGTACATCTTTATGGTACATTTCGAAGAAAAACTTCCTGAACACCAATGAGCGTAAAGCAGGTTAAAAATGAATCACTGAATAGGTGTGAAAAGTCAGGGGACGTGTGCAACTTGCCTTCATATATAGGACACTGATGGAAGCATCCACCAATATCCTAGTGCTGTTTGCATGCATATTACATTTCCTCCTGGTGGGAGGAACTAAGGCATATTCCATCCTATCCCATTAAGCATTTTTCCTTTTTGTGATCAGGTCTTTTGAGTCACTGAGTTGTGTTCAAACTCTCACAGAGGCATTTCAACACTTTCTGTGGCTTGCCCGTCACCAGTGAGGCAGGGTCACAGCCTCAACTCCTCTTTAACCAATGCTGCTTTGAGATTTCGCACTGTTGTTGATGGTGTTTTTTGTTTTTTTTGTCTAGTCCAGATCGGCCATTTCGCCTCCTGTTTCTGTCTCTGTTTGCCTCTAACCGCGTACGACATCAGTCCTGTGCCCAGGCTTTTTGTTTAGTTGGACTTGATGTCCTTCCTGCATCTGCTGCGTTAATGCCTTTTTAGGCACCGCTTGTCGAGTGTTGTAGCTCGGGGAAATTAGGTCGTAGTGTTATAGTGCTATGAGGCATTTATTTGTGCTTAATGTGAGAGCGATTCTTAGGTTCCACTGTGCAGTGTGGCAGCATTTTGTCTAGACTCGGGGTTTAGACATTGAAGTGATGCATTGGTATGTGGTACTTAATGTGTGTGTATTAACGTATTTGGATTTCGATATGTACTTGTACATGTCTTCTTTTTGCGCGTCACTCATGCCCCCAAGGCTGGACAGTCTGAGTTAAAATGAACATCACATAAATATGGCAAATACAGATCCAGAACCGGAAGGGGGAATTCCCGAGTGGGTCATGGGTATTATTATTAAACACGAGTCTTCGATTTCATCCAATTTCTCCTGGTGGAGTTGATACTTTGACACCCATAATTTAGTAGCGTAAAAATGTGTGTCTGCATTGTTGTCGGCCATTGAAAATCCCCTTCGTTTGCTTGTTGTCCTCTGCGGACTCGTGGAAATTCCACATCTTGATCGCCATAAAAGTTCGTTTTTTTTTTACCAGTCTTATCTGATCTCATGGAAATACAGTCATGAGGGTGCACAAATCTGCTGGAAATATGGTTCTTGTAGTAGAGGACCAACAGCAACCTCTGTCTCGCTGATGTCCTTTAATAGACGTTTAAACAGATGTTTTCATAGCAAGTTGCTCCACATCAAGGCTTGGAAGATAGAAAAACAAACAGACAGAAAGCATTTTAAACTTCACAATATGACTAATTTATAACATCCATCCAGTTCAGAGCCTCTAATTGATGGATGTGAGGGGAAACCCACACAGACGCAGTGAGAGCTACACACAGAAAAGTGCCCAGTCTGGGCTTTGAAACGGGGACCTTCTTGCTGTGCAGCCACACATCATGTCGCCCGAGATTAAATGATTATCAGTCAATTTCCATGAATTGCTTTGGTCTTGATGTCGTGGTGTCACTTGCTCTGGGCTCACTGGAACAATCCAATAGAGCAGACTCATTCCTTTTGACTCGCTTGTGCTCTTCCTGCAGAAAGTATCCAAATGCGTGCTGTGGGAAAGGTCAGCGCACTCTGCCCCTGGAACTGTGTGCGAGTACTGGGTTAAGTGTAACCAGTGCTGCTTGGATGTTTTGCCTGGGTGATGGTTTCAGTTTTATGGTGCAGCCGAGTTTCTTCATCAGAAACACAAGCCTCTTCGGGGTGGTTTGCCCTGTGATTCAACTGTGGCTAAATTTTAAGCCAGTGTTTCTTTTAGTGCGTAGAGCTATGAGATCAGCTAAGCAGTTAATGAACTGATTAACAGAGAATTTTCCATTGACATCTTAGCGGACGGTGTCACACATATCAGTTACTGCTGCGCTCCATTGTCCTCGGGTAAATAATTACTGCATTGAACAGATACCAACTGTGCAGACAAATAAGTATTGACCAAAAAACTAAATACATGACAGTCTATATGAGAGATTTCTCTCAGTATCTTAACAACGCTGGAGCTGAAAGTAGAGACATTTTGACTTTCTGCTTCCAGAGTTTCCCAGCTCGTCTCGGTAGATCCAACAGTTATTACAGTATATGGGGAGAAGACAAAGATGCACTGTGTTATAGCAAAGACAGACAGCAGTAATTTTGCTCTCTCCGCTGCACATGATATGCATTACAAGTGGCTCTGGTAGCCGGAGCTGCTCTGCTTCTTGGAAGGTGCCAAGCTGCACTGACCAGTCAAACACTCGAGTGCATGTGTTTCATAATGAAGATAAGACAAGTGGGGCATAAAACAAAATGACTGATCAAAGTCTGTGCCTTAGGGACTGAAGCGCGGTCTACACTCAGAGCTTTATCGCTGGCTGCTGAGGACTAGTGGTTTACGCCGTCACCTTATAGCAAGAAGGTCGGGAGGGCTCGACTCCCAGTCTGTTTGGAGTTATCCTGGGTTGTTTCCACCCACAGTCCAAAAACATGCACGTTCAGGTATCAGCAGACCCTCATGACACGGCCAAGATACATAGCAGATAAGGTAATGGATGGATGGCGAGGACAGGGCTAGAAAGAGCTTTAGGCCTCTTAATGTCTAATGTGTTTCTTCTCCTCCTGCAGCATACACATACCACCATCACCGTCCCTCTGTGCACATCTGTCTACATTACGCCATATAATTGTTTGTGTTAGAGCTGTGCTCTGCGTGGAGCTGAGACGAGCCAGTTGCCCCGAGGCCCGTGGCCCAACATGGTGTTGTTTTGGGCCGTGCTACCCTTGTTCTCGCCGTGGAGTTCAGAGGTCAACTGTCATCGCTCGGCTAGCTGGTCGAGGCGAGCGCGCCTCCGTTTGCATCCGTCTGTGGCTTATGATAACAGAATGACGGCGCTCTGCTGGTCAGGGAGCTAGGGGAGATAGATCACACACTGTAGGCGAGGCAGAGTTTTTTTTGCTTCTCCCCAGGTGTGACATTTGTCCCCACAGCGGGGAATTAAAGGAGGATTGGCGTCCGTGTTGTCACTGGCTAATCCTATCCAGCTCGAGATTCATCTTGTTCGTCCTGATCACTGATATCTGTGACAGCTGCGCACATTTGTTGCAAACAGTTGTTTGCTTCTTTTGAAAACATCATCAAATTCAAAAATACACCACTTATTGTTCCCAAGAGCATTTTTCCTGGGAAAGACTCAACGGGCTCTGTCAACAAATCAACTCTTTTAAGACTGGACACGCAGACCGGGTTTAGATGTGTATTTATTTCGATTAGTCCCGCGAACATGTTTGTCTATCCTTATGTCAGATAGTTTGATAAATTATATTTCTCCAAAGACCACATGGGAGGTTTTGCTTTCTTTGAGTCTTTTGAGTCCTCTAAAATAATACCGAAGACTCAAAGAGAGCATTTGGATCAGCACTGCTCTATTTTACAGCGATGCACGGAAGTGTTGTGCTGCACCGGATACAGTTACTTACATTAAGCACTTCTAATGGATTATATAAGCTACATCCTTATTCCATTACCATCAATGCACTGTGCGTGTGTTCCAGAGAGACAAAGGACGTTGTAGGGCTGACACCGACTCGTTAATGGTGACAAACCATGTACAGGCCAGGAGCACTGTGACCAGGCTCTCTCTACAGATAGCCGTGTTTCTTCTCTCTCCTTTTATCTCCTGCATCTCTCACATTCTGTCCTAATAGACCTCTAATGACCCTTTCTATCCCCCTCTGCATTTTTCACTCTCCTAATGGATCTGTAGTGTCGCTCACTCATTCTCCCTCCCGCACATAGTCGTCTAGTCAGCGTTCCTTTATTCCTCAACCCAAGCTATCACGCCACAGTCTGCCATTCCCGTTACTCAAGAAAGTGTTGCTTTATAAGTTTGTGTGTGTGTGTGTGCGCGCGTGTGTGTGCGTGCGTGCGTGCGTGCGTGCGTGTGTACTTATGCGTGTGTGTTCAGTGTTGATAAGCGTGCCCAACCCTGCCTAAGCCTGATTGTATGTGCAGAGTGCAGACAGGCATGCACACACATACACCTAATCTCTGACTCGTCCTTCCTGGCAGTTTGCTACTATTATGCACCTCTCTATTTTTGGTACAAGTCTGAGTTAATTTCTGTAATTAAAACAATCCCAAGCTGATGAGTCATCTGCCCATATTCATGTTTTTGACACGTCCATCCAGTCTTTCCAGCTTCTGTGCGTGCGTGCGTGTGTGTGTGTCTGTGTGTCTGGGTGTGTGTGTGCGTGTGAGATGGGACAACAAAGGTGGTGCCTGTTCGTGTTGGTTTTCTTTTTTTTCTTTTTTTTTTTAGCTAATTGTCATTTGATTAAGCATTACATAACACCATGGACACATTACATGGCCTTTGCACGTGTGTCTGTTTTGGTTGCGTTTCATGAGCACATGAAACCATGCAGTGAATTAGTGGCATGTGCCTCGTGTCCCAGGTGGATTACCCAGCCACCTGTTTTCCTTTGCAGCGCTGCTCCAGCCTCCTCTCTGCTGCCAGCAGTGCCCAGAGAATATTACAGATTTAAGCTCGTTGATGTTGATAAAGCTGGCTTTTGTTGCATATATTAAAGCTGAAAATAAAACTTGGGCAAAGAAGATCCCCGGTTTGAGTATCCTGGTTTTGAGACTGCAGGCCTTTCTCTGTATGAGTCTGCACGTTCCCCAGTGTCTGCATGGGTTTTCTCCCACAGTCCAAAAACATGAAACTCCAAATTGTCACTAGCTGTGAGAGTGGATGTGTGTCCTGTGATGGACTGGCCTCCAGGGTCTATTCCCTGCCATTGCCCAATGTGTGATAGGCCCCAGCAGACCCCCAGCATAGCGTTATAGTACAAAGTGGGTAAGATAATGGAGAATGGATATTGGACTTTGCCATTCCCCGTGCACTGCACGTCATAAAATCCTGGATATAGATAGATGGATAGATAGATCACTTCCTGTCAGTCCATTAAGATTTTAAGTGACGCATTTCATGTCCTGTATACAGAGTATGCTTGCCTCTGGGAGGTGGTTCAGCATCCCTTGCTGCAGGTGAAATAGATTTTAAGATTCGTCCATCCCTGCATCTATCAAGCTTTTAAACCAGAGCAGATCACGACTAGTTAAAGATGGCAATGATGAAAATTTGCGCCTCTGCACTGTGATTGTGCTGCAGAACAGTATTTACTTATGATTGCTTTTATTATCTTCTGTATTGCTGCTTGTGTATGCCATTGTTTTTACTCATTTCATGATGTTTACCCTTAATCATGCTGTTTTATTCATGTATTTATTTATCTATGGCTGCAGGATGGATGGTTAGCCCATGCATGTATGTGTTAATTGCGTGTGATGCACCTTTGCAGCTTAATTATGAGTCTTCCACTGAAGAAGTACTTAGCTTGTCTTTTGTATTCAATGTGACAACTTTTTATCAATTCTTCTTTTCCAACAGCTGTTTGTGCCACTGTGGCATCAGCAGCAGCTGCTCCTCTCCATTGCCATGTGCTTGTGCTTGTGTATGTGTGTATGCGTGTGTGTGTGTGTGTGTGTGTGTGTGTGTGTGTGTGTGTGTGTGTGTGTGTGTGTGTGTGTGTGTGTGTGTGTGTGTGTGTGTGTGCAATCGACAGTACTCTGGAGTGGCGCTTTGTTAAACGGCTGTTCTGAATAATAGATAGCGAGCGTGGCCTCAAGCCTGTTAAAAAATCCATGAGCCTTCCTTGCACTGGTTTATAGAGCTAAAGTGATTATAGGAGAGGGAAGGAGAGTTTATAGCCTGTTTGGGGAAAACACGGATGAGATTTGGCAATCCCAAACAATCCTGATGCATCAAGGCATAAACATAGAAAGTGTGACAAACACCCGTGAATCACTTGGCTCAAAGATTTTACTCTCTCATCATCAAAGGGCTCAGGTAGAGGTATATTAAGCATCATAACCGGGAGGAAGGCAGATGGAAGGCTTGAGCTTTTCCTAAACAAATCACAGAATGAGTATTCATCCATATGTGTGTGTATTCATCCATGGTCTATGTGACTGACTTTAGTGGCAACTGGCTAGGGGTGAGAGAAAAACCTGCCTCCTTTAGTCAATAATTTCCTCTGTTTTCAGGATGCCCTTTGGTCTCAACGGAGCAACATTAAAATACTCTTTTCCGTAATTGCAGATGAAGAATAAATAGTGGGAATCATTACGGTTCGCAGCTTAATATCTCCTGTTGAGTCTGATCTTCCCCGACCTGAAACTTCTAATATGGTGTGCAGTTAGCATTACTGTTTATACATCTTAGACATTCTTATATATCATCTACCTTATATTCTTGTTATCTGTCTCAGACTTCAAGTCCTGGCCCCCAGAAACCTGCCTTAGCCTCTTTCTGCCATAAACAGCATGTACAGGGCTGGTCCCTGGAGGTCTGTGGTCGGTGAGAGTTGTGCGACATTAGAGGGAAGAACAGAAGAGAGTGGGAGAAAGAGAGGAGAAGAAGGAGCAAATTTTCTGGTCATGACCTTCTTCCAAGGATTTCCCACAGCCTAGTTTGGGGCAGTGGGGGAGGTGTGTGCATGTGTGTGCGCTTGATGAGGGGCGCTGTGAAAACAAGACGTACAGAAGACTGAATCACCCTATGCAACAGACACATGACTCGACCAGAGCAAATGCAACTTCTCAGACCACCGAAAAACACGTCTTCATGAAGTCGTGAAGTCGTCGAAGTCATGGGTGAGCGCGACAGGCCTCGGGAACGCCACTGCTTCTTTTAATATTGCACAGTGTGGGCCCGCACCTGCGTACTTGCTGTTAATGTTTGACCGGGTGTGCGCACACACATGCGACGGAGTGACGAGCCAGTCTCCGGCGGTGTCCCCTCGCAGCCAGAACGAGGTGGGTCATCTCTCACTGGAGGACCGTCTCCTGTCACTGAGCAACAGCTTCCCCCCGGGAGAAACTCCGCGCGTCCGCGAAGCGAGACACCAAAATGACTTTTAACTGCTGCGTGCGTCTGGGTCCGTCCGTCTGTCCGCCTGCGTTACTCTCGGTGTGTTTATCGGAGTGACGCAGTGACAGTCCAAGTGCGTCACTGTTCTTGTCAACCTACTGCACTTCATGTCACACACACACACACACACACACACACACACACACACACACACTTGTAGCACCTTCAGTGGAAGAGAAATTGATAAACAGATATGAACGGAAAAAGGAGATGTGTGCTAGGATGTACTAGGGCATTATTTAGATGCCAGTAACAGTATTGGTGCAAATGCTAAAAAATCCTTCACTCACTTTCACCAGATTTTTGGCAGCTCTAAGTCTGTAAGCAGTATTTTTTCTCATAGCTCGGAGAGCCTCAGGTTCCAGTTCCAACCAGTTCTTACTGCCCGAATGTGACGAATGTGATGAACGTCTCGCGTGTGACCCAATCTTAGGATGTCACAGCCTTGCAGTGCATCATTTGCCAGGCTGCCCACAGAGGCTTTATTAACAATCTCAATAATAGTTTGAGTTAAAAAGCGACAGAGAGGGGAGAAAAGGAGGAAGGACGGAGGGAAGGAAGGGGTGAACGAGGAACTCTGTGGACTACAATGATGGTACAAAAGACGGCGAGGAGGAGGGATGGATGAATGGGAGGGTATTTGAAGGAGGATCGTGTGAGAGCCTCATCCCTAAGCTCCATCGGCGTGTCCAAATATGGAGGCATCTGCTATTGCACGAGGCCTGTTCTCAAGACCCGCCACTGACCATGGAGAAAACTGGAGGGTAGGGAAGGGAGGGGGTAAAAAAAAAAAAAGAAAAAAAAAGACTGGTGGGAGAAAGTTGAAGTGAAAGGAAGATGGCTGTAAAATGAGAGAATGAGCAGAGCTGAGACAGAGCGGCCAGATCTGCAGCCTGGTAGTGAAAGGCGGCAGAAGACGCAAGGTCTGGCAAGACAAAAGAGAGAAAGGTTGAAGGCGAAGGTTAGAGCGATAGTCGAGCAGGAGTTGGACAGTTGGAAGGCCAAGTCTACAAAACGGGAAAACAAGCTGCAGTCTATTTTTAGTGCTCGCAGTTGTTTATTTTCTGACTTGTTCCAAGCTGCAAGATGAAAGAGAAGAATGAGAGAAAAGGTTAGATGGAGCTCAGAGACAGCAGGGGAAGTTAAGTCACGGCCGTCGTCGCTCGTGCTTTTCTCCTCCGGTTCCGAGGTCACTCGCTCCATTGGGTTTGAGTGAGAGTCGCGTCCGTCTTCCACCACTCTGTTCTTCAGTGTGTGGGACGAGAGCAGAGCCGGCGACCTCTGGGTCGCTGGGGATGGTTTTGAACATGCAGTTGGAAGCCGCCACAAGTTCAGAGGTCGTTTGTCAGGAAGTGCGGAGTCCAGATTGGGATCGTCCTGTGGGGATCGTTTGGAAATGTCAGCATGGGTCTGAAAGGTTGTACTCGGGCGCTCTCACAGGAGGACCGCTGAGCCGGCTCTGTCGGCGTCTTCGTGTGTGTTCACGCGTGTGGGCGTCCGTACCGTCCTCTGAGTGGTGTGGCTTAATTCATGGCCGTTTGGTGATAAACGTCCGTCATCGTGCTTGTGAGTGTTTCCTGTTTTGTAAATTGATTAATTATATTAAGCGAGCTGGACTGAGGGCCCCTCTGTGTGCGTTTGCATGTTCGCCACATGTCTGAGCTGGTCTTTCTGGGTGCTCTGGTTTTCCCTCCAGTCCAAAAACATGCACGTTTCTACTGGTTGGAGACTCCTCATTACCAGTTGGTGTAAATGTGTGTGAATGGTGTGTGTGTGTGTGATGGTCTGACGACCTGTTAGGGAGTGTATTTCCTTCCTTCACCTTACGTAGCAGCCCCTACAACAATGTTGAGCAGAGAGTGACTAAGGTATTGAATGGGTGAATAAGTTGCATTCTATTAAGAATTATGAATTAAAACTATAAGTTTTATTAAGAATCCTAAGTTATTAAGAGTTATTAAGAATGATGTTATTCACCATAATGGCAAAAACCCACCCATCACTATCACTGAGGGTATGTTTGACCTTAAACGTCTTTATGGAATTAATGTTAAAATGATGATTATAATTACAACTGATTGATCCATTCCCATTTCCATTTCTTTGAAGACTGAAACAAAGTGTTTTTACCAGTATGCTTGGCTGTTTTGGTCAGTCTAGGTCAGTCTAGTCTAGTCATTTTCTGGTGTGTGTGTGCGTGTGTGTCTATGGTGTGTATGGTCTTCGGGTGTACATGTGGAATGTGACGACTCAGCTATGCTTCCTCTCCATTCATTCTTCTGTCTATTCATTCATTGATTCATTCATTGAAGTGTATCCACCCTTCATATTTGGGTGTTTAAGCATGTGTGTGTGTGCGTGTGTGTGTGGGACACACGTGTATTTGTGTGTGTGTGTGTGTGTGTGCGTGCGTGTGTGTGTGTGTGTGTGTGTCTTCATGCTGGGGGCGGTTTGTGTGTTCTGATAAATGAGGATATGAGAGGTTGAGGCGATCACATTGCAGTGCACAACCTTGGATGAGTCACACATGCAGGAAATGCCAACTTTCGTGTGTTGTGTGTGTGTGTTGTGTGTGTGTGTGTGTGTTAGGATATATCATCCATCTAATATGTCTGAGATGGGCATATGCTGCATATTTCCTGGAAAGGGTGTGTAAAGGGTTGTGTGGGGAGCACACTTGTGGGGATTTGGAGTATGAAAAGAATGTATTTCTGCAAAGATCACACACACACACACAAGCACACGCGCACACGTACACACACACACACACAGGTATATATAGATAGATACATACATACATAGATACAGATAGATTTAACAGCCATGACATTTCATTGCTTCATGCACATACACACACACACACACATAATAGTAGGCAGGGATTTGTGTCATGATTTGTGTCATGGCTTTGTTTGTATTCTGTCCTCAATTCCTTGAATTCAGGTAGTATCAGTGTAGTCATATGCAGAAAGCTTAACCCTAACCCCTTATCTTACCATGTATAGGATAATGTGCTTGGCACCAATACTTTTCTGTTGCCTATTACAACTTCACATGTGACAGGTACAATAAAGCCTGAATTCGGTCTGAGCTGGTGAAGCTTGCTCTGTTTGCTTTGGGTTCGGAGGGGATCCGCTGCTAAGCAGGCCTAAGTAGGGCAGGAAAGTTGTTTGTGGTGATTAAACCTCACTTGCATGATAAAGAGAAGACAAAGTGTGAACGTCAGAGTGGAAGTTGAGCTGGGGTCTAATTTTATTTGTAGGGATATCTTGTTAAGTGGCGTGTTATTTTCTGCGATCCTGTGGTTTCACCAGCTATGTCTGTGTAACTCCAGCTGCAGACTGTCACTTCTGTCACAGCAGACATCAAAGCCCAGGTGAAGCTGCATTTCTCAGAGTATCCAGCTACCGCACTGTGATGCATCTCCAAGTGAGACACGAGAGGCAGGCGGGACCTAACGTTATGATGACTTCTGTACGAAAGTTGAAAAGTGTGTGTGTGTGGTATCACATACGAAGGATCACAGTGACTCAGAGTTGAACACGCTGTGCTCCATTCAGTCACCTCCTTCAACACCAGCATCACAGCTGTGATGGATCAGGCAGACACACGCTGCAGGTCTGTATCAATGTTATTTCATCTGAATGGAACAGGGTGGTTAGAGCCGTCTCCTCACAACAACAAGTCTGTGTTTCACATCTGAAGTTTTCACGTTCTCCCTGTGCCTGTGCGGATTTTCTCCTCGTACTCCACGTTTCCTCTCACATTCCCAAAAACATGTACATTTAGCTTTACTGGAGACTGTAACCTACTCCTACGTGCGCGCGAGTGTGACAACAATTGCAGAAACTATTGAGTATAACTGACACGATTGAATTTTGAGAAGAATACTAAGAAGTTGATTATTTTTTGTGACATTTTTACTCCAATCTCAACTTTTATCTGAGAAAGCACTCTTATGCGAATGAGGTCCAACCGTGTGCACTTTGTCGAGTGGGAAAAAGAAGATGAGGGCGAGCGAGTCGGACTTGAGAAGGGTCGGCCATCTAATCTGAGCTATTCTCCCTTCATGAACCAGGATGAATGCACGCACTCTGTGGGCATCTCTCTGTCTCGGCGTGTTTGTGTGTGATGTGTGTGGTATGTGTTTGTGCATCTGTGTGAATTGTAGTGGTAGTAGCTGTCCTCGGCTGACCCCTCTCTGCTGCAGCCAGCTGGTCTGAATAAATCAATAAAAACCATTGAGCTGCGTTGAGAGTTTAGAGTGCCGGCGTCACTTTCTTTCCCAGAGTGCTGCATTTACAGAGCCTGGGGACGATCGATGCACAAACACACATGCGTGTACGTACACAAAGCTCCGCTGTGTGTTTCGATTACTTTGGCCGCGGAAACTCAGTAGTAATAGATTAGCTTTGTTATGCCTGAGAGCTCAGATGACTACACAGAATGAGCCGCACGTGACACCTCATTCCATAGCTCAAAAGCAGGCGACTGCAATATACATTAACCGAGGGTGCACCCGATGGTCGGAAAAGTAGGATTTTTCAGCGTCTGTTATGTCAAGGCCTCTAACGCTCACGACCCGCAATTCAAGGCCTGGTTTAGAGTTTAGCGCGGGCCGTTGATAAAGTTAGAAAGCTGAAATGGAAGTAGACAAGGAATGTGGGTTATGTGAGGCATGCTCAACTCAGTGACCTTCAAAGCACTCTCGGCCTCTTCCTCCCCCTCGCCATCTCCTCGCCGTTTGCCACACGCTCGTCAGCGTTTTGCCTCTCATTCAGGAAGGAAGGCGGAGTACGGGAGAGGAGCACAAAATAAGTGCCATCGTTCATCCCCACTGGCACCAAAGTGACAGGAAGTGAAATGTAATGCGATCGAGACCTTCAGTCGTTTGAGGTTACTGGAACAATCACGACAACGGTAACTGACTTCTGTCTACGACTTCAGTCACGGTCGCTCGAAGGAAGTGCTCTCGATCCTCCAACAACTCTGAAATCCAATGAATTGACAATGGGCTCTGCTCTATTTTGCACCTGTAATAGTGTGAGAGATTCTACATCTGTGCAAATATTTGGTGTCCCTGTAATAAGCCTTTCTCGCAGTGAGCATGCCACCGTAGGAATAGATGCAAGTGTAAATGATAAACGGTGAATGAGTTTCATGGAGCTGCCTCAAGTCCAAGGCCCTTACATTATGCAGGCTAGCCCACTGTCATTAGCCCTTTATAATACCTGTGAAAAGAGAGCCTTTATTTTCAAAGATCTGGCAAAATGATGTAATCAAAACACACTGACACCATCATTTAGTATAATTTCATTGCTGTCTCAGCAATGGTTGGATTTTTTTTATTGGAAGTGAGAAAGAGCAACAGAGAGAAAGTCTGAATAATGTCACATCCAAGATTGATGGGATCCAGACTGGGATCAGTGGGATTTCTTTCACCATCGTTATAAGCTCCTGGGATTGTTGACAGTTACGTACAAGTGATGAATGAATGACTTAAGGCAAAGTCTTCAAACCTGTTCTGCAGACATGAACGGTTTCCATCCCTGCATTGTAGAGGAGAAAGCAACACAATTTTTGGAAGTATGTTTAAAGGGTGGAAAGGTGAACTAGAGATGTCAGACTCCCAAGATAATTTTATATATGCAGTCAGGAAAGCAGGACAGAAAGCTTCATAAAGCTTCGTAACCCCTTCGTTATGTAAATAGAGTTTATGAAAGATGGACCTGTACTCAGAATAAGATTATACAAAAAGAAAGTAAAAACTGCCCCATTTGTTGTTGTTTCATTGTACAGTAGTTTTTACCTTTAACCAACCAAAAGATTTACGATGTAGAGATAGGTAGAGAGTTAGTGAGTCCTACAGTGGGGGATGGATGTGTGTGCTGAAGGTGGTGGTGGCCTGGAGCAATGTTCAAGCTGAACATGCATCCAGGGAAAGGAGATAGTGGCAGTTAAAGGGATATGCGTGTGTGTGTGTGTGTGTGTGTGTGTGTGTGTGTGTGTGTGTGTGTGTGTGTGTGTGTGTGTGTTTGAATCCCTTAAAAGTGTTGCAAGTGCACTGTAGTACACAAACCAACTTACGGACACACCCACTCTGCATCAGACTGACGCACATGCTTTCACATATGGGTGGACGCTCATCAGTCACACTTAGCAAGACTGACACATCTTCGCATTTTTGCCTTTTTCTGTTGGGTAAAAGGAGCAGATGTCAGTCGATCAGACACGCACACACGCAGGTCCGGACCTTTTCTCTTTCTGGGAGTCGTCAGTCCTTCAGCGGCCTAGGGTAGTGCCTCCAGTAAGGATGTTGTGTGAAGCCTGGCAGATCTCACAGGATCTGTGTTGCTGTTTACTGGAAAAGAATTCATCCTCGTTGTGCACAGGGAACAGAGTTCAGAAGTTACGCCGTGTTAGGAGGAGGAGGCAGGCTCCACTTTGGTTAAAGGATAATACCTCAGGACTCGACCTACTCTGATAATTGCACTTTATCCATGGGTAATTTCTAAACTAAACAGAGTGCAAATGCTGACAGCTATTCTACAATCAGGGTGAATTTCAGGCTGTTCTCATATGGTGTTCTGCCTCTCTCTTCATTATAAGATACACTTCATATTAAGAGAAAATACAAAAGACCTCATTTGCAAATACGAATAATATCATACTAAATGTTGTGCCATGATAATTGCTCACTGATTCCAAGGCGGGACACGCCTCCAAAATGTTCGAGCAGTGTATTTGAGGCCGGGGGCGTGTGCTGACCCCTGGGCCAGGCCCCTGGACGGTCCCACAGCCTCTCCTCCAGCCGTCGGCATGCTAACAAGGTTAGCACCTGTGGCTGTTTGAACAAAAAGGCCGAGTAGCCAGGTTACTGTGTGTTTGGACAGGCTGATAGTGGCCTGGCTCCGGGCCACCGCTCTAATCCACTGTTTGTATATTTCCTTGTTGGCACCACACCAGTGTGAACATGGCCACAGCCCGGGACTGATGTGCAAACATAGTTGGTGGAACTCCCTGTATTGCATTACCACCTGCTTATTGGCGTGTGCACGTCAGTAAATACGGGCCGGCGATTGGTTGATGAGGGTACGGCTGCCACGCGCTCTTTTTTTTTTTGCCACATTTGTGTTTTTTAGTCAAAATTGAACATGTCGCATCACACACAAATACAAAATGTCACTGATGTTCAGTGGTCGTAATTACAAGGACTTATTCAATCAGCACATCGATTTGCTGGCATTAGATTGCAGAACACAGATGTCCTCACCCTAGAGGTTTTGTTGCCCAGATACTGTGCAGCACAAACAAGTTAGTCATGTCTCTGGTTGTCCAGCCTTCTGTTGTTTGTGGGATTGGATTCTCGGTGTCACCGTGAACAGAGATTAACAGCGACCGTCTGACTTTTAATTGGTGCTATTTCGATTGCCATGCATAACAACACAGTCATGTTTGGAAGCGCTGCCTCTCCAGAGGCGCCCTAGTTCTCAAAGTCAGCGTTGTGAAGTCGTGGCTTTGTGCGTGTGCTCCTCCACAGGTCTGAAAACCTACCTGATCTCAGGCAGGAAGTCGGCCCACGACGTGCAGTGCGGCTGCGCTCAGATAGGAGACTTTGTGGGCATCGGCCTGTCCTCCTCCTGCTCGCAGCCCCGTGCCCCGGACCTCATCCCAGGGGGTGCGCAGGCTGCCGAGCCCCTGCTTCCCCACCAACCAGCTGACAGGATGGGGGTGAGTCTGTCTATGGTGATTTCTGGAGCTTTACAGCCAATTCCTGAAGATCATCCTGGTTTCCATTCCTGGGTCGGACCAAGATCCTGTGGATTCTGTGGGGATCTGTGTGGATTTCTGCGGTTTCTCGATTTTCCTCCAACAGTCTGAAAAAAGTGCTCTTTAGGCCAGTTGACATTTTAATGGTCTGGTGACCTGTCCACGGTGCATTCACTGCCTACGCCCTATGTGGCAATAGGATGCAGCAGACACCAGCAACACTGTTTGGGTACAAAGCAGGTTAAGAAAGTGAATGAATGTATACATCAGTGAATATACGTGACTCAAAATAATCTCATGGAGTGGAACGTGTTTGATTTGTCAACTTCTTTCTCTCTCCATCCATCCAGCCTCCCTGTGCGTCCCGCAGTGTGGTCTTATCCCCGGGGGTGGAGCAGGCCGATGATGTGGCTGTGCTGAATGGTTGCCAAGAAGAGTTCAGAACTAGCAGTGCCAAGGTGTGACACACGCACACACACACACAAACATGTGAGCAGACAAACAGGACACAGCAATTTTGATTCTTCCCCTCACCCACCCTCTGTTTCTTGCCCCTCTTTTCCTCCCCGTCGGTTCCAGTTCATGCCGGGACACAGCCCCAGAGCAGCCAACGGCCTCCTCAGTCCCCCGCTGGAGGACCCGGTGCGAGCCAGCCAGAGCTCTCTGTGCGACATGCTCCAGGAGAAAGAGAAGAAGACCAGCACCAGCACGGGCACCGGCACCAGTCTGGGCATGGCTGGGGGCACAGGGGCAGCAGGCACGGGCATGGATCACTCGGCCCTGATCCAGCTGCGAGAAAAGAACTCCCAAGAGAAGAGCGACGCCCACTTTGTGGATGTTATCAGGGAGGACAGGTGAGCAGAGAGGCCGAAGATGACACCAGTCTGTCACCCCAGTCATACAGTATGTGCAGTCACAGTCAGTGATACATTCCAGCTCCTATCGCTCTCCAAAGCTGAAACAGGCAGGGCAAAAAGCTGCTTCATTCAAGTTGACTCTTACAGTCGAAAAGAACTCCCTAAAAACAAGATTGTTAGACACAAAAGCTTGATAAATTCATCATGTGAAGAATCCAGTCTGGAAAACATTAATCTGAAGGTGGACTGGATTCAAAATTAAACCCATTGGTCGCTTTTATTTATTTATTTTTGTTTTTCTGGAGATTTGTTTTTCAGCAATATTTGATTTCCAAAAATCACATGTTTGTATTTCTCTGCGGTCGACAGTCTGATGAAGGACTACTTTTTCAAGCCACCAATCAACAAGATCAGCCTCAATTTCCTCGAGAGTCCGCTGGAAAAAGCCTATCGCAGCAGCTACAAGGAGGAGGTACAAACTCACACACACATTCTCCATCACTGTAGAACATTTGCCTCTTTTTTTGTATTACTTTGCATGTAATTGATCTCCAGGAAATTGTGTAGAGACACATGGCCCTCAAGCAAACTCCATTCTCATCACAGGGGTCAACTTTGTCTGTGTGCATGGGTTTGAGTGAAGGGGACAGGGGTTGGTGGTTCCACGAATCTCCTCTTTCCCAAATTGTATACCACCTTAATGCAACACCCACTCCCACTGTGCCAGGACCTGTTCCAGTTGGTCTGCAGTGACCCCACAGCCTTACAGCCACCTGCTGTCATCACAGTGTAACTGCACTGCTTAGACGTTACTGGTCATACCCGACAAGATCAGCTCTTGCATTTAGTTTGAAATCATAATGAGTCTGCCTTTGGAATTTTTAATTATTGTTTATTATTTTATTTTAGAAACTAGATTTCATTGTAACTTTGTTGTTATGAATATCTAGGAAGCTCAACGTATACAATATAAGCACGTCTCTTAAAATAGGTCTGCTACACTGATGTTATATGCTATCTCATGTCACCATCCTCTTCAGTGCACATCGGGGTGCTGCCTCTCCACAGTTTTCATGTCTCCTCTCTCTCTCTCTCCAGGTCAAGAACCAGGTGCAGGTGCAGACCTTTGCCAGCTCCACCTTCAGCTCCTTCCTGGATGTCCTCTTGAGCTGCTTCGTCTTTTTGGCCCTGACACTGGCCTGCTTTCTCCCACCCGTTGTGAGCCCAGCCACCGTCACCCCCGCCCCCACTGCCCTGGTCCTGGCTCCAGTGGCGGGTCTGCTGGAGCTGGCCTCCCTGGTGCTGTCCATACGGTGAGGCCGCTGTTCTCATGGGTGCAGTCTTTCTCGTATCAATATCAGACAGAGTTTCTTGGTTTTGTTTCTTATAAGAGATATGTATGTAACATTTGTTTTTTTTTGAAAGTCTGGGCCAGTTTGGTGAAACAAAATCATACATTCCCTTGATTTTGTTTTTTTCCTGGCAGGGTATAAAAGCCTCTGAGATTTCTTTGAGACTGTTATTGTCTGTGCTTGGCCATCGTGGCCCAAAAAGCTGTGTTTCCAAATTGACTGCAGTGCTTGGTGGGTATAAAAGCCTGTATCTCACGGGTAGACCACTGCATAGCAATATAACTCGCCACTGAAACCAAAACACATTATTTTATGTGGTGGTTGGCTCCCACACCACAACGGATTAACTTCAGATACCACTGGCTCATCTGTCTTTTTTTTTTTTTTTTAACATTGACGAATGGTGCAAAACGGCATTATGTCTCCAGGTAGATTTTAAGTAGTATTTAAAGCACCAGATGTTTTTTTTTTCTGTGCCAAGCCTTAATGGTTGCACATGGTTCTCTGTGGAGAACTAAAAAGCAAATTGATTTTTCACTTGCTGCCATGCTGAATTACATAAGGAATCTTAATTTCTTGTTTTAATAATCTCTTAATGGAGGAGTCATGAGTGTGTGCTGCATAGGTGTTTAACATAGGCTTTTGTCGACCCATTTTAATTATGAACCAATAGTACAGTTGGGAAATCTTCCTCTGTGGTCTCCTCCCAACATTCTGCCCTGGTTTGTCTCCTCTCCTGCAGTATGGCCTTCTATCTGGAGGAGGTGATGAACTGTACCCGCTCTTTGCTCCTCGTGGTCTCTGGATGGGTCCCCCGTCACGTGATTGGAGCCGTCTTAGTCTCCCTGCCTGCCATCTCCGTCTTGTCCCACCTCACCAGTCTCCACTTGCCCCTGCAGGTAAAGATCTGTCTTGGTGGGGGATGGGATGCAAACCAGTCGATAGGTGAAAGTGAAGAATCAACCAAGGAGCAGTAAATGTTTGACTTTGGTGCTGCAGTCAATGTCACCAAACACCGGGATGGCGACTGATTGAGCTGCCGCTCCAACTCTGAGCGGCTCCGCAGTTGCTAATTGTGGCGGTGGTGCTACGTGCAATTTCCAAGCTCAAATGGATTGCCCTTTCTGATGCCTCCAAGCCAAAGCAAGCAGAGAAGACTCGGGCGGTTTGAAACTTTGCCCATGGTGGTCTGAAGCCAGAGATCCTTGGAGAGCAGCAGAGCTGTTAGCTGGCATTAGCCCTGATAGGAACTGGAGGAGGAAAACAGCTCGGGGGCTTCAGGAGGCTTCGCCTGTGGACCTTGGCACCAGAAATGTTGACATTTCTCTCTGTGCTAGTCCTGCATGCGAGAAGATTGAGAGCAGCCATACTTTGCAGCGTTTTTGCGCTGCTTTGAGTCAAGACGATATCCAGCTCTGTATACCGTCTCCTCCAGCTCTGAGCCAGCGGCTGCCTGCAAGATGTGTGATGTTTTTGATATCTTGTTTTGCACGCATTTTCAACACCACGTTTCTCCGTCCATTCCCCAGCCGCCCTGCTCTGTAGCCGCTCTCACACTCTCCCTCTTCTCAGGGCTTGCGGATCAAAGCAGGCTGTTAATGAGACACGCCGTTTTCTGAACTTGAACGCCTTTGAAGATATATAACCAATGACATCGTTTTGGGGGGTCTGACTGGGAGGGAGGGTTAGGGTAAAAGATCTTATCATGATAACATGATCATTTAGATTACCCCATTTGCTCAGGGAATACCAGACATGGTTATGCTAATGAAGCCAGATGTTAGTGATGCAGTGAAAGTTGTATCTTTGATTTAGAGCTGTTGCAAGTCAAATGTTCTTAGGGTTTCAGCTACAGCTTCCTGTGGTGCTAGCCCGGTGCTGTTTCTCAGATACATCCACAGGCTGAATGTTTATAATGTTAATGGCAACTCAACTACTACTGAATGAGACCAGAGATTTGAGTCACTGCAGGTGAATCATGAATGCAACGAGAACATTTTTCTCACTTGTCTTTCAGTAAGGTGAAGCAAACCAGCCAGCACTGACTGAAATGTGGACAGCCGTGCACGTTGTAACCCTTCTGTCCAACTTCTTTTCACCTCTCCTGCCCAGGTGACCATGTTCTTATGCTGTGCCACCATCCTGGCCATCATCCAGTATTGTAACTTCTGTCAGCTAAGTTTTTGGATGCGCTCAGTCCTGGCCACAGTCACTGGGGTCACCCTGCTGCTGCTCCTGCTGCTGTACAGCCCCCTGCACAGGTACATGTGAGCTGGTGTTGTCTACACACACACACACACACACACATATACCAATACGCACACAGCTTTGTGCATATTGTGTGTGTGACCCTGCCTTTCTTCTGACTGACATCACTCAGCTCCGGTAATAACAGCTTGCCAGTTCATGGGTGAGTGTTTCCGTGGAAACAGAGGAGTTTGATGGATGAGTGACATTTGAGGGGTCAACGGGTGCAAAAGCCTTCTTTTATATATTTTTTTCATAACGACAGCTCTCTCGGGCCTTTACTCATTGTCATGCTTCCCTGCTCTTAATTCTCCTGTTCCTCTCTCTCTCTCTTCCTCTCCCTCTCTCTGCACCTCTGTCTTCCTCCCCATGCTCCTCCAGTAATAGCTGCTAAATGTCACTAGTGGTGGATATGACTCATACAGCCCATGCTGGCTCGAATGTGTGTGAGAGCCACAAGTTAACGAACTAGACACATGGAGGAGGAGGGAGTGCTGGAAAAGATTTCCCTGCTTTATCAGTCAGACTGGCGATTGGCAGCCACATCTAAAGGTACACAAGAAATTCAACCGTGTGATTGTCATAGTGGGATTTTATGACACAGTGTTTGGGCTTCATTACATTTCTTAGTTCTGATTTGGATGGAGGAGCTTATCATCCCCCACCAGGTTATTTTTTTTTTTACATCAATTCCCGAGAAGCAGGATAAACAGTCAAACGAGGAAGTGTGAGCAACTGCGAGTGTTCAGGTTGCCAAAGACTGATATAAAATGACTAGCGTAGAATTTCACTTCTAGGCGATTGATTGAAGGACTGATTACAAAAAAAAATCAGAAACTTCATGATGTTAAGCTGCACGTAACAAACAACATTACTTCAGGATAAATTGACTTGGAAAAACAGAGTGAAAACCCCAGGAGCTGTTTCTGTGAAGCTTGTGGTTATTTAGTTGACTCTCCAAATTCCCTTTTCCTCTCTCTTCTTATTCCTGTGAATCACTTCCCGGCTGTGCCTTTGTTTGGTCTGTCTGTCTTTAGCTAAATCATTCTCACTTCTTGACATCCAGAGATGGCGATGCAGCGGTGGTCACCCCCGGCCGTGATCCTCCTCCACAGCCTCTTGACCTTTTGGTCCCAGAGGCCGTCCTGGCCTTCTTCCTGCTCCTCCTCCTGGTATGGTTCCTCAACCGGGAGTTCGAGGTCAGCTACCGCCTCCATTACCATGGCAACGTAGAGGCTGACAAGCACCGCGCCAAGATCCAGACGATGCGAGACCAGGCGGAGTGGTTACTGGGCAACATCATCCCCATCCATGTGGCCGACCAGCTCAAGGTTTCTGCAGTTGTAAAACCAAAATCTGCTCATGTTGGTTATCATCACCAAATCTGTTATCGAAGAGGTGCAACATAATGGCCGCCTGAACCTCAAACTGACCCCGATCATCATCATTGTGTGAATGTGTTAATAGGTGTTGTATGGTTGTTGAGAACTGGTCCCATTTACAATCTAAGCCCTTGATTTATTACTGTTGTATGGAATATAAACACACAGGGTCATGTTTCCTCTGAATATGACCTCAGAGTGGTGGAGCCAACTTTGTCTCTCTCTGTCTGTAGGTCACACAGACCTACTCCAAGAACCATGACAGCGTGGGCGTGATCTTTGCCAGCATCGTAAACTTCAGCGAGTTCTACGAGGAGAGCTACGAGGGCGGGAAGGAGTGCTACCGCGTCCTCAACGAGCTGATCGGAGACTTCGACGAGCTCCTCCGCAAGCACGAGTTCAAGAGCGTGGAGAAGATCAAGACCATCGGCGCCACCTACATGGCGGCGTCCGGGCTGAACGTGCGGCAGCTGGCGGAGAACGAGGAGGACTCCCCCCACGCCCACCTGCGGGCGCTGTTCAACTTTGCCCTGGAGATGATGGGCGTCCTGGACGACTTCAACAAGAACATGCTGGGTTTCGGCTTCAAGCTGCGCATTGGATTTAACCACGGGCCGCTGACGGCCGGGGTGATCGGCACCACCAAGCTGCTGTACGACATCTGGGGCGACACGGTGAACATCGCCAGCCGCATGGACTCCACCGGCGTGGAGTGTCGGGTGCAGGTGAGCGAGGAGAGCCACGCTGTGCTCAGCGCCATGGGTCTAGAGTTTGACTACAGAGGTACAGTGAATGTCAAAGGCAAAGGTCAGATGAGGACCTTTCTGTACCCCAAAAGCGGGGAGAGTATATATCAGGATCGGACGGAGCCGGGTGCCAGTGCCGCACCCGCCTCTGTTGGATCAACAGCCAATCAGACTTCAGGGTCTGTTGCCCAGGCAGCAGCTCTTCCTCTTCCTCTTCCCTCCTCCTCCTCTCTCTCCACACTCCCTCCTCAGTTGCAAAACACTGCGAGGCCTCCGAGAGCCGGGCCGGAGCCTGTCCAAGCCAAGTCCACAGAGGTGAGGGAGGAAGGATACAGGGACGCTCCACAGCCGCCCGGCCAGCCCCCTGCCACAGACCCTCACCCCCCTCCCCACTCCAAACCTGGCCCGGAGTGCGGCGGTGCACAGGTGGCCCCTCAGGGGGGGCCCGCCCCTCTCGCACTCCAGGAAGAGGCCAACGAAGAGGAGGAGGCCGACGAGCTGACAAAACTCAACGAGGAGTTTTACGCTCGTCTCTGATCCCTCCCTCCCTCTCCCTCCCTCCTGCTCTCCTCCCACCGCCCGGCCCCTGCAGGACTGAATGCGGGCGCGGGCGGGACGACGAAGAGGGAGTCTGTCTCTGCGACACAAACAGTGGTTACAGACGTTTCAGCGGTGGCAACCTGCAGATGACTTTCCTGGGAACGTTGCGTGAGTGGCGGGGTGGGTTTGACCTGTGTTGAGCACAGCGGTGTACGGGACAGACTCAGAGGGGCTCGGAGGGGTGGAAGTGTTCTTGCCGTTGTTCTTGATGTTTTGTTAGTTTTTTTTTCCTGTTGTTGTTTTTCTTACTCATTTTTGTCATTAAGTGCCTTCAGGACTAGAACAGTGAACGAACAAAGATGAATACTGAACAAGGTTTCAACAATCTTAGACTACGGAACATGCTGTGGTTTCTTACGCCATGCTTTTATTTTCAATGCAAGTATTTCTTAAGAAAAATCATTATTGTTGTGCCATATCATTTGTTTCAACTTGATCAAAGTCTTGACCTTAATTAAGGGAAAATAATTTTAGATACTTTCTAAGTGCCAGTGCAGCATGATGGGCTGAGCAGGGAACTATGGGAGGAATGAGGGAATCACATGAAGCAGTGTTAATCTATGTATTCTGCTTTGACATGAGGGCTTAAAACAGTATTCATTTGTGCTACGGTCTCGGAAAAAGGGGACATGCTACGAAGCAGGCTGCCTAGATTTTAGTTTGTGTAGCAGCGAAATGCACATTTTAAAGCACAGGTCTTGCACAGTGTTTTCTCGACCACTTGTATTTGGTAGTTATACCTAGAAATAGCTTTGAAGAAAGTTTATAAGCAGAGCTCTTGTCAGTCGTAAGTACAATCAAAAGCACAAAATCAAAATCAGATAAGGGAATATCGAAGACATACTATTTGGAAGAGGAGGTGGTTTTAAAAAGTGAGATTATCACTAAAGCAGGAGGGCACTTTAAACATGCTTCAATTGATACTCCAGCCATCACGTGTCTGTACAACTGAACGGTGGCTGCCAAAAAGCTTGTAGTTGTGTTCTCCATGAAGCTCGGGAAATGCAGTCAGATGAGTGAGATGCTGGACTCGGTATCCACCAGTCAAACTGACTGTGCTGTGTAATCCCTCCCTCTGCGTCTCTTTTCCATCGAGGTAAAGCTGAAGACTCGCCTGTCGGCACAGTCTTCTTGCATGACCCCAGTAAGAGAACAAACTACAAACTTTTTCTACCAACCAATTATCCCACATTTTTGTTGTTTCTGAATCGTGTGAAAAGACCCAAATCTGTTTTATGCTCGGTTTTATCGCAGCAGATGGTAGATTAATGATCGGAAACAGGGGGATTAGGCCATACACAAAACAGAGAATGTTTCATCTGACGTTGTCAGGGTCTGATTCTCAGCAGGAGACGGGACAGTGTATGTGGGATGGAGTCGACACAACCACAGTGCCAGTGTTAAAGGCACGCGATGGAAATATGAGCAGCATGTTGCTTTCTAACGTGCTCGAGCACTCATTAGTGAGATTTCCATTGTTGGTTTTGGTCTTTTCATCAGATTTGACAACAAAAAGAATAATACACCAGAGTTATGCATTAGAGCCTGCAGCGGGATGAGATGTGGAGACTGAAGATTTGGAGTGGAGTGTCACTTGAAGTGTAACTGTGAGGGACAATCACTGTGTAGTTCTTGGTAGACGATAGGGTGGTCCACAATAATGTTGGTGAAAGTGTCAAAGCACAGATCAGCTACAGTTTCTGACGGACTGTGGGTAAAAACCTCGGACTCCGATTTTGCGACATTTCCGACCTTGCCTTTATTGCCAGAGAAAAGAAACAAACGCACGCCTGTCAGCCCGTCACTATAGATGGATTCAGTAGTTCAGCATTGTCTGCCTTTAGTTGAGCGATTTGCTGTTGAAGGGGTGAGCCTTTTCACATTATCCTGTCACAGCTTTTATAGAGGGAGCCCATTACTGTATCAATATACTTAAATTGTGCCACTTTAATGGAGTGATTTATAGGTGCAGTGCAACCTAAACTAGCTGATTGTTTTGTGGTGCCTAAAAGTATGACTGTATTTTGGTTTTCAGAAAGTTTTTTTTTTTTTGCCTTTTTTTATCATGCTGGGTAAGGGTTAATCTTTCCTCATAATGAGGATAGATTATGATTGTATTTGTGAAGAAAATAGCCTTGTTGTGCAGGTTTTGCTGCAGCTGTTGACATGCAGTTTTTGACATATTCCATCTTTTTCTCACAGATCTCTTGTTCTGTGGCCTGTTATAATGTGGTGGTGTTCCCATAAGATAGCTGGACATGCTGTCCATCTATAATGCTCTTTGCTTTCTTCATACTCTGTCTTTACTCCTGAGGACACTTGTCCTCCCCTTGTGCTTTGTGTGTGTGTGTGTGTGTGTGTGTGTGTGCGTGTGTGTGTGTGTGTGTGTGTGTGTGTGTGTGTGTGTGTGTGTGTGTGTGTGTGTGTGTGTGTGTGAAAGATATGAAGTTTTTACTCCCAAGTCAATCATACAGAAAGGACCTCCATATTATATATAGGGAAATCAGAGAATTACAAGCCCACTGCCTGAACTGCAGAGGAATTACTATCTTTAAACTGGAGAAAAAAAAATATTTAAGCTTCTATATCATCATCCTAGAAAACACAATTTGCTTTGCTTTCACATCAGTAAAAGACAACTTGAAAGGGAAGGAAGCATCTTCATTCATGTGGCCGTCTCCATTCGTAGCATTAAAGCCTACTCTCCAAACCCACACAGTGCCTTTTGGATCAGTAAGTAAGTAAGTTAACTCAGCATGTGTGTGATTGTGATTAATCATTAATATTGTCACAACATAGCTATCCTGAAAATCCAAAGACATTTCTACAGATACAATTTCTCCAGATTGGGACACACAAATAGCTCAAATCGTTTTCATTAGGCACAATTTGCGCGTGTTGTGCTCTTGTAACTCTCAAAAGACTCGAGTTCGCCAAACCTAATAAAGTTAACCACACAAAGAAGAAAAAAAAAAGAATAGACAGGACTATCGGGTATCATTTCAGAAGGAACGTTCTTGTTATTCCCCCACATTTTCCAGATGACCCTTCTGCCTCATGTTGTTAGATAATCCGCAGTGATTTTTCAGGCCAAGTCGCCTGAGCCATGGTAAACGTTAATCGAGGTAGACTCGAGGTGTGGGAATGCACAAGTTGATGGGCACACCACCTCTCCAGTGACGCACATCTGTACATGCATATGAATAAAATATTAAAGTGAATGCTGCTGGCTCTGTGGTCTGTGATGCAGTTGTGGAAGCAGTGTGTGTGTGTGTGTGTGTGTGTGTGGGTGTTTGCATGGCAACAAATGAGCATTTTTCTTCTTTCCTTGACACAAACTACACTTAAAAGTTTTGTTCCGCATCCCGCTTTCATGCTTTTTTATTATCGTTATTATCATTACATTTCAGTATGATTCTTTTACAGTTTTGTTCAGCATTGAACATGTGCTGCCAACACAGGATTCTTCACAAATCACCAAGCTTTGCTTGCTTAAGGTCATTTGGGTTTTGTCCTCCTCTGACAGCGTATCGATGGATGATGTGTGTATGACAAAATCTGTTTTTGTCTTGGCAGCGGGGGGAAGAAAAAACGTGCATCCAGGAGTCCAGAGCTCCACATTAACAATTTCAGTCATGAAAACATTCAAGTGCCAGTTCTGGGCCCTTTCTGTTGAAAAAAATAAAAAGTATGACAGAGAGGCATAAAGGCACAGTGTTTATTAGTGTTTGTCAGAATCGCAGCAGCAGCATAGCATCACCTAATCACTCATTTAAGTGGTGACAGCTCTACGTGTTTTCATTATAAATGTTCTAGTTCATTCAACCCGTATGTGTTTTTTATTACACTGGGACAAAAAAAAAATTAGACACCGTTGTTTGATTGAAATTGTTTGTGTATTTGTTTTATGTTCATGAATGAGATGTATTATGTATGTTTTGTGCACATTACCCATGTATCATTTATCAACACATGATCGTAATCTGTACACATTTGCACAAAGCACTCAGTGTTTGTACATAAGCAGTTATTTTGTCACATTTGATTTTTTTATACATGTGCATGTGTCAGATTTTGCCAGAAAACAATGAAAAGTTGACACGTATTATCAAATTGATTCTGTTTGTCTCTGTTTGAGTAAGCGTGCGTGTTTTATGATTTTATTACTTTATTTTTCAGTGTGAGAGAAATAAATCTCCAAGCGGAAAACAGTTGAGTGCAAAGTGGCGTATACAGCAAAGTGAAGATCGATTTTTGTTAGATATATGAAATACATGCAAACTAGCCAGCCAGTCAGTATGTATGTATGCAACATACAGGATTTCTGGGTTTTAGGAAGGCAGTCAGACATCTAACACCTCCGTCTATCTGGTCAAACTGCTGATGACTAAAATCTAACTTGTACAATCTGTTATATCAGATATTTACAGATGGAGCCCTTATCGGTTTAAGATCACTTAAATATTTCCTTTTGGTAGCAGAATTTAAGCAAAATTAAGCATTGATAATATTGTTGTAAATCCATTGACAAACAAAATCACAAAATTTGGATTTTTGATGCAAATAATGTGATGTAATGTAATGTGATTGTAATAGTTTTGCTATTTATTTAACAGTCCAGGGTTTATTCATCATATTTTGTCATATTTCATATTCTTTTGAACAAGAATGCACAACTTAAAATGGCAATGATTGGCATAGTATAAAATGTACTCTCTAAAATGTACTCTTTGTAGCAAAATGCGATGAGAGTAATAGTAGTTAAAGACTAGCAGTAAAGAGTGAAAACGAAAGAGAAGATTAGTTCATCAGCAAACAATATGGCGACCAAGTATTGCAACTGTATTTTGTTGCGACTGTCCTCATTTGCAGGGAGGTCTAACATGGACAAACTGTGCTTTACATGTCTGTGGATATTGTTATTTGTCCAGGTATTCATAATCCAAGCAGCTGCCAAGTCCCTTTGCATTGTATGTGCCTTACATGTTTGATTAAAAAACAAAACAAAGACAATCACATCTGCACTATGTTAAAAAAAAAGAAGTTTGTGCTAGCAAAACAGATAGACCAATATTTTTTATTTTAATCTTAAGACCCTAAGAGCATTTGTGACACTTGTGTTAAATACTGATGCTGTGCGAATCGGTGTGTGAATGTACGTGAATGGTTGAAGCCTGAAGCGGATGAGACGTATGAATGGCTGAATGTAGAAACGCGTTGAGCGATCATGAAGATGAGAAAATCCCCGGGTAAGAAGAACTTCTTCTACCACTGATAATATCCAGCCACGGTAACGGAACATTTAAATCAAAATAACCCTCGACACAAATACAAATATATTGAAAAGTGCTTCATATTTTGTTTTTATTTCAGATTCATTTGTCCGGCTTATAAGATAACAAATGAATTCCTTTGCTGCCTGATGAGCAGCACCCCGGGGAGGAGGATGCTTGCCGACCATTCACATACATTATCTACAGTTTTTACTGTAGTTTTGCTCAACTGTTCCTACCTCTTACCTACCACACACAGTGTTCCCATAGCTCTATTTTTTTTTAAATCAAACAACGTTTTGCACGGTTGCAGTTGTAACTCCTTGGCTTATGACAACCTGGATGGACATGAACGTCGCTCAGTCCCACCACTGGCACAAGTGCCCCTGAGCAAGGGAAAATGTTAAGGAGATGAATAAAGCATTTATTATCATTATTATTATTATTATTATTATTATTGCTGTATCCACAGAGATGTTAGGCACAGGCACAACCCATCTCCCCCTCCGTCTCTCTGTGGGAGTGTGTGTGTAACGTGGTGCTGCAGCGCCCCTGGCGGCGCACACCTGGAAGTGTCCTCGCGCAGGGCGTGATGCTCGGCCCCTCCCCCTCCCCCTCCGATCTGGAAAAGAAAAAAAAACTTTTTTGTATCGAAGGAATCAACAGCCGCCATCTTGTCGTGGCTCGGAATTAGGATTTCGGTCCAACACTGGTTTTTACGTAGGAATCGAGCATCCTCGCCGCGATATGACAGCGTCCTTCCGCCCGAAACGCGATCTTAACATCCCCTCGGAGACATTTTGTGCGAAAAAACGGGAATCGGATCGGTGGTCGTCGGGCAAAAAAGCTCCGTATATCTGATTTCCCCCTTCCAAGAGTGCGGCGATTCAGCCCCCTGTCGCCGTCCGGGAGCAGTATTGTTTACCGTTCGCAAGCGCAGAGCAGAGGGGGACTTTCGAGGGCATTTGCAAAAAAACGCGCATTTTTTTATGCAATCGTGCATTTTTGCGGAGCTTCGTGCGATCGTTGCATGAAGAAATTTGACGTCACGCAAAATGGGCACTCGGAACATCTAGAAAATTACGGGCTCCTCTCCGGTATGCTGCAGTCCCGCTGAATTTTCTGGACTTGTCATCCCGAGGTCGGTTTGGTTAGTACATGGGGAATCTTTTCTCTGGGGTTATTTAACGACAATAATGTGGGTGTTGGGTGTTGGATTATCATGGGGTGAATGGCGGTGGCGACGTGGGGCGCTGTTGCATCTCTTTTGAAAGGCACGGAGGAGAAGCTAACCGCTAGGAGCTAGCCTAGCTTAGCTGGCAGCGGGGCGATCAGCTAAGCTATTAGCTGGCGTTAGCGGGCTGCCAGCCTGCTAATGTGCTGACTGGGAAGCCCCAATAGAGCGACTTCCTCGGCGTGAGCTTGATCGAAATTACCCAAATCCACGACAATCGAGACGAGGCGAGCAGCCATGGCGGAGAACCTGCTGGACGTCGGACCTCCCAACTCCAAGCGGCCGAAGCTCAATTCACCTGCCCTGTCGGCGTCTGATGGACCAGGTAAAGGCCTCGGCTCAGTCTGCACACACTCTGCGATCGCTCCCAGAGCTGCACTACACCGCTATAACACAGCAGGTCAGGGCAGCGAGCCGGGCTGGGGGGGCTCAGCAGTCAGTCCTTACTGTGGTTTGCATCTGGAGGGGCATAACCTCGGTACTCACAAGCGACTCAGAAACTTGCACCGTTTCAGTGACTTTCTGGGGACAGGTCCTGCCTGCAGACCCGTGCTACCTGCAGACCCGCGCTACCTGCAGACCCGTCCCGTCCCCAGACAGTCAGAGTTGGATGCTAGCATCTTAACGTGAACAGTGATGGACCTGGTCAAGTTGTCCTGCAGCTGCATGCTCCTCATTCTCGATTTCCAAAGCATCTGCGAGGGAAGTCTTGCATTTACAGCAATGTCTGTTACTTCAGTTCTCTGGGATGCAGTGCATCCCATACTGGGAGCCTTGATGCAGGTATCTAGCTCGCCCCATTCCCCCAAAGCAGTTTGAGTCGCTCGAAATCGTGGCCATCACTGCGCTGTGTGTTCAGATCTGTGCAGAGCTAGGACCGGGCATGCCAGCCAAAAGGAGGGGGAAAAAACACAAACAGCGCTCAATATGGCAGCTACCAAATGTAAAACACAAATTAGCAGTGACATAAACAGAGGCGTCATTTGGCCGCAGACCCCCCCCTTCTCTGAGCATGCGAACCCACCCAGCAAGCTGGATGTGATTGGGCCGCCGTTGATTGTACAGTAAATATTTTCTTCACCGAACTTCTTGATTGTGCCGTTTGACTCAGCGGGCATGAAATCTGCCGATGTGCTCACCTGAGATGAGCCACACCAGCCTGTGCGTTTGGTTCCTCTGCCTGCGAGATCGGTCACCTCGCCGTCACCTGCACACAGACATTCTTGATATGAAAAAGCTGCAGCGTGCAATCTCAGACGACATCGGAGTAGAGCACAATACGCTTTTAATCGTCCCACAATGGCAAAATCTCAAAAGTCTCGCTCGGGGTTTTCTTTGTAGATATTTCGGTCCGCGTTGAACAAGCAGCAAACGCACATCTGCCCCTGGTCTGGAAGATCGACGGTCTGAGAGGGGCAGGAAAACAATTTCCTCCCAACTTTTCTCAACACGACCAAAGTCCCCTCAGACCAGACGCTGCCTTTATTTAGATCCCCCATTAGCCACCTCAAAGTGTCCCCCCCCCTCCCGAGACCACATCTGATACAATAATATGATATTCTGTGACACTGTGTGTCTTGGCAGCTCGACAGATGACTTCCATTTGCGAAGTGAAGACTTGGGGAATCTATTCGCCTCCTGTAGGCAAACTGCGCTCAGCAGACAGCGCTGTGACTACTTCACACCGCAGGACGTCTGTGTGATAAACCGATCGTGACGAGAAACCGGTATTGCAATGCATTGAACTCATAGAGGGGCCAAGGCTGAGGCCCAAATCACTGAGTGTTCGCCGTTTAGGGGTTTATGTAGACTTATAAAGACAAATATCCCACAAAGGGGTGCCTGGCTGCAGGTTTTTGCTCCGACCAAGCAGCAGCACACCTGACTTGACTCTCTCAATGAACGGATCTCAACCCTCAGACAGCCGATTGGTCAGACTGTGTGCTCGTGATTGGTTGGAACAAAAACCTGCGGCCACACGGGCCGTCGCGGAGTAGGTGCCTGATACAGAGAGTGCAGCACTCATAACGCTGCCCGAATGTATCCTGAGAAGTGTTATACCCTGTGTTGTAGCCAGCAATGCATCATGGGAAGTGACGTACAGCCGTGCAATATATACCGTCACGTGGGCAGAAAGATGAACGAGTGAAAGTTAAAGGAAACACTGTAACGTGCAAAATATCTTGATTTGTCACAAAAACGTGCATGTGTATTTATGAAAATCCTCCAGTCAGCACTGATTTGGTATATTTTAACAGTACAGTAACCGTACTGTCATAATTGCCTTTTTTCCCCGTTTTGTTTTTCATTCAGAGCAACACACCTCGAATATTTACAAATCTTAGACAGTAGCTTTGTCTCGGTGAGTTTCCGGGAATAGATCCGACGGGTCTGCGGCTCAACGAGGTGACAGAGAAAGTCATCAGAAGTGCGGCACCTAAGCAGAACCTGGACGTTTTTTTTACCCTTGTAAAGGACCTTTAGTGTTTTAAGAGCTCACTATGTAGTCCACAGGTAGCGAGTAGGGAGAAGTGAATGAATGGGTGGGTGGGTGACTTCAGGCACAGCCCCCAAAAGTTTAGCCGTTTCTTCTGTGATTCTGCCGCTGTGTCCGCTGGGGGCGCACAGTCAGGACACCGTCGTTAAGGAATTATTCAGGAAAAAAAGACACTCTGGTTATTTGTAACGGCTGCCTCCCAGTCAGCCGGCTAGGGGTCGCACTACGCGTGGACCCAATCACTCGACTCCACGCACATTTTGGAATCGCATGCGAGCAAAGTAGTGGAGACCTGGAGCCGTTGGACGCGCGTGTAGAAGCTGTGTGGACAGCCACCAACTCTCCCTAAGCACAAATGACGTCGACGAGGTGGCTCGTTTTTTGGCTCGGGTTTTCGTGGCGTCTGCAGGAAAAGTACCAGTCCGGTTAATAGTGAGTCGCGCGGCCTCTCCAGCACACGCAGCTGTCACAACAACCGTGACTTACAACGCCCGCCAGGCATGGCGGCGGCGCCGCATGTCCGCAGGGATCAATCATTACACACGCCCCGCCCACCACTCCTGGTTTCTCTCCCGTCGCAGTTGGGACCGCACAGACCTTGTAGGGTGGCGGAGGTGGGGGTGGGTGGGTGGGGGTGGGGCGGGGGTGCGGCAGTGGGCCGCGCTATCATCGGCCGTAAATTACAGTGGATAAAGAGCCGGCTTTCGCTCTTTAATGGCCGTCGCGCCCGGAGCTTGGAGAGCGGCACCCTCCCCGCCCTGACACTTGGCCCCTGCCATTTGCCGTAGAGCCCCGCTGCGAGCCGCGCGCTCCGTTTCGGGGGGGGGGGGGGGGATGTGGCCCGCGTGGGGGTGGGGTGGGGTGGGGGGGCGTTTGCATAATTACACGTGCGGTAGGGGCGCATGTGTTCCGCGGCGTCTGTGGGCCTGTAACGTTTTTTAATGTAGTCGAGTTTTGTGCGCGTCCAGGGAGGGTCCGTTTTCATTGTCAAGGCGGAGAGCAAACGTGCCCCCCCCCTCACCTCTCTATCCGGGCCACACGTCACTCTGCAAGACAAGCATTGATTACGCTGATTTATTGAGATTTCCCAGCATTGTTTGGAAGCGTGGCCGCACACCTCTCCATACACGTTTACGCACGTGGATGGAACGCATTGTGATCTTGAACACGGGTGGTCTTGAGCTTCCAGCCTTCGTCCTGGCGAAACTAAGAGCGTGTGTGTGTGTGAGAAGGGTGTGTCTGTGTGTGTGGAAGGTTCGTCTATATGGCGCTCGTTTCAGCTCGAGCTGAGACCGATGCAACACGGGCCTGGCTGAGGCCGCAGCCCAGCGCAGGTCAGCCGTGGCCCTCCACGCTAAGTGTTTCTGACGTCTTCCGGCGTGCTCGGCTGGTTTGCCGCTCGGCCTAATTGGGAGTTTTGAAACGCCGCTTGTCGCTCATGCCCAACCGTCTATTACGGCCGTTTACCCTGGTTATTTTACAATCTGCTTCCCATTAGCCGCAACCGCTACCTTTGTTGATTCCGCTCGCAGCTACGTCCAATCAGGAGAAGCCGAGCAGAGCGAGACTCGATCAGAAAACAAGAGTGTGTTTTGACTTATGTGTAAACAAGCTGGTACACCTGCCACGCCGTTGGACACATCGCGCTGAACCTGGCCAGACGTCCCCTTAGGACCTCAGAAATGACACGGTCTTGTTGGTTGCACTCCCCGTCGGGTGATGAGGTGAATAATTGGTTGTCAGGGATGGGCAAGTCCGTCGCGTGTTGAAGTTTTGTCGTTTTGCCTTTCTCATAAATTCAGTTGCACCGCCTAAATGAGTGAACAGCGTTTATTCGATGTTCCGGGGAAGCGTTAAAAGGAGGATAATTGGCAGCATAGAAAAGGCGAGGAATCAAAGGAGGATCACAAAACGAAATCGGGGAAGAAATCCCATATCTACCCCCAAACACACACACACACACACACACACACACACACACACACACACACACACACACACACAGAATGCTTCAACAGTAGGGCCACCTTTGCATCCTGCTCCGTCATATATCTCTTTAGTGTATTGCGATTGTAAATGTAACAGTGTACATGTTTTTAATTCCTGGTCAGTTGTTCCTTAAGAGCAGCTATTGTTGGCTTCATGTTGTTACCAAAAGCAGTGCTGTCAGGTAACTGTACCTGTCGCTTTGCTAAAAGCTCTGGAGGGAGCTGCACCATGATTACCTGCAGACGTAAACGAAGTCACCTGCAGTCCAGAGGTTTCCATCCTGCGTTCACAGTGTTTAAAATCAACTTTGGTTTCCAGTCCGATGCTTGATTTGAACGAGCCGTGACAATGAAGTGCTGAGCTCATCACTACACGTTACAGGAGGATGTACTGTACATGCTACAAGATACACCAGCTCTTGATAATCACCAAAAGCTGATTGCAGGCTAACCAAAGGCAGCCAGTCCTCTGTAACGTGAGTCTCAGAGTTAAGAAGCTGTGCACTGGAATTACTCGTGTCAGTATAGTAATAATTTACCTTTGATGGAAAGAAAACAAATAGTCTTCACTTGGATACTTTCACCAGTCTGCATGGACATGGATAGCAACTGAGAGCTGGCAGGGGCACACAACTGTATGAAAATCTAGCCATTTATTCAGTGAAACCCTCTTTGGTTCCTGCTAAACTTAATCTCTCCACATCTCATTCCATCTCTGGATGCCATCAGCCACTCCGAGGACCCTTCAGGTGTTGTTGAAAAAGCAGAGTATAGATCAACCTCCAAGTATAAATGTGTTTCTGTGATGCATTACAACAAGTCCGAGACCAGGCAGCCATGCCGCACCTGTCCCTCCAAGGCCAGACACTGAGTTCTGGGCCAGGATGACAGACATACCGCGTCTGGGCTACCGCTGAAGGCTGCGTCTGCGGGTATTTATAGCCAGCCAGCACGCGGGCGGGCGGGCGGGCGCCGCAGGGAACATAAGAAACACAAGTGTGGAGTAGCGGGCCGGTCGGCCTGGTGAAGGAGACGGGCCATCGGGCTGAGGAGCGCAACAATAGGGGATTAATCACAAACAAATGGAAGACAGGAGAGAGAAAGGACGAAAGACAAGCGCTTTCTCCAACTCTGCCCCACCGCTTTCCCCTCCTCCTCCTCCTCCTCCTCCTCCTCCTCGTCCTCCTCCTCTTCCTCTAGTGCTGGGGGCTCCCCGGGCTGCATGTGGCACTACCTAACCAAAACATTGCTTTGCATTTTTGGTCCCCTGCCAAAAAGCCCGGGGCTGAGGTCTCTGTGAATGTGTGTGTGTGTGTGAGTGAGAAAGAGAGAGAGTGAATGTGTGTTAGTGTGTGTGTGTGTGCGCGTCGTGTGCGCGTGTCAGTGCCTCCATTCAGAAATGAAGACGGGGGCCGGTCTCGTGCGCACGGGGGGGGGGGGCTGAATTGAATGCCGCGGCCCTGAGAGCGTCCATGTGGCCGCCGGTGGGAGAGGAGGGGCCGGGACGAGCGAGGAGGGGGGCGAAGACGGATGGTCCCGTCGGCCTCAAACAAGCTCCCTCCACATGGAGCACCTGCTCGCCCTGACGCCAGGCGCAGGCGGCGGGCGAGCGTGGCGAATCCGGGAGGCTGTGTTTACCCAGGGAAGCGCGCGGGCCAAGTGGCCGCATGAAGCGCCGGGTCCTGGCTGAGTCTCAACGGTCCATCTAGCATCCAGCGGTAGATGGCAGATGGGAGGGCGCCCGCCTCGCCTCGTCTCCAGTGCAGCCTCAACTCTCGACCCGCCTGTGCCCCTGACTCAAAGCATTGCGAGTAAGCACAGCTATTGACGATAAAGTTTCCTCAACGCTGTCAGAGAGAATAATGCCGGGACCGTGCAGGCGTCTCAGAGCAGCTGACGCGGACGTGAAGCAGAGACGCCCGCCACAGCCAAGTGTCGGGGCTGGCGTGGCTTTGTTTTCGTCCCGAGCGAGTCGCAGAGCGGAGGTGTTCCCGAGTTCCAGAGGAAGAGTTGTTGCCTCCGAACGAAAGGATTCAATGGGCCGCGTGGGAGAGTTTTGGCTCTGGAAGAGATGGCCATAACGGCGTGATCGTACCAAGAAAATCTAGAGTTGCGACAGCCCTACATGTGAAGCGTGGAATCCCCAGTTTGGTTAAGACTGAAAGAAGGAGGCGCTCTGACGCACAGAGATCAAAGCCGGATGTAAGATCCCAGGCACACGGCCCCAGCCCCACTAGGTATGTAGCATAACGTCGCTGCAGAACAGCCGTATCGAGGACGCTCCCAGGCCAGGCCCAACGAGGAGTCTCGCTCGTTGGAGTCCTCGGTCCGAGCGCCACGAGCGTGGCGAAAGGGGAGTGGGGGGCTCAGTGGCTTTAGGAACAGGACGAGCCTCTCTCCCTCACAAAGGTCTTCCCTTTTCCCCTCTTCAACCGCCGGCGTGCCGTGGAAAATGATCCAATTTCACCCAATTGATATCTAATTGAATTTCGCGTGAATGTGGGGCTGCGCATTATCAGGGAAACACGCGATGCGCATTGTTGACTGAAACTCAAACGAGAGCCAAAAGAGACGCCAAGACAACCCTCGCCGCTTCATGACCCTGGTCTCAGGGTCTGCTGGAGCACGCCGGTCGATCGCCACCTTGTCGCTGGTCTCCAAAAGTGCCGCGTCTGTTTTGCAACGTGCGGGTGTCGCGCCTGTTGATCTCACCGCAGCCGATAGCACCCCGCACCACGTGCTGATGTACACACAGCGCTGTCACGGTGAGGATTCCTTTGCAATGCGTCGTACGGTCCCACTTTAAATGATCCCAAAACAGCATTCAAAGCCAAGCTGCAACTGTAGGCACAGTGAGTCAAGATGGCAATGTAACCCTGCACTCTAACCAGTGCAGCAGCCCACTGCAAGCACTTTTCAGCCCCCCCACCCCCCCCCCCCCCCCCCACCCCCAAACTACAACCTAGACCCCCGAACCAGAGATGGACACGCAGAAAGCACATTGAAGCATGTGTCTGGCTGTGAAGCTTGGATGCCACGATGCAGTTGGGTGGAACGTTGAGAAACCCCCGAGCATTCGGTCACTCGCGGTACGCTTTGTGTGGAGAACATAATTGTGTAGCTCATCGCTCAAATACGGGAAGCCTCGTCATCAGCCGCGGGGTGTCCGCGTACATGGAGAGGTAGCGCGTATTGTGAGGGACGCTGGGCGTGTGTGCTCTCAGGCGGCAACACACGCCGCCTCCGCCTGGCCACAGAAGATGCTCCCGTCCTCCTTGACTAGCCGGGGCTGCTGCCCTCTGAGGAAACCCCCCCTGTGTGTACAGCACACACACACACACACACACACACACACACACACACACACACACACACACACACCTATCCTCTCTTGCTGTCGTAGTCGCTCCACCTCAACCAAATGTTGGCTCCCGAGGCTCTGGGCGCTGTGCTCACACCTCTGGATGGTGTGACACGAATACTCCCGCGCCGGGCCGGCAGGACCCGGGCTGCCGCTGGATCCTCCGCCTTGTCGGCCCGCGTTTGTCAGCCAGCTGCAGCAGCGCGCTCATCGTCGCGCTGCGTCGCCTTCTCCCCCGCGCTGCGGGGGCGGGGCGGCTCCGTCAGCACGCCGCTCGCTGCTATCCCGTTATGGGGAGCGTTTCGGAACGTTTTGGCACGAAAAGTGGGGTCAGCGAAGAGTAAAAGGACGCGTCTGGTGTGCTGAGCCGTGGCCCGACTTGCCCGCGGGATGTCGAGCACATTTAAATACCTCAGCATTAAGCCTCACACAGGCTCACGTAGCGGACAACAGGGGTCGAGGGGCTCTTTATTTAGTCACATATCTACTCACGCCATCGCTAGTATGTCTGCACTCAGCTCTGTAATCATCATCACTGTAACACTGTTCCTCTCTCTCTCTCTCTCAGATCTGTCGCTGACCTGGGACGAGTTGGAGAACGACCTTCCAGATGAGCTGATTCCCAACGGAGGAGATCTGGGCCTGATGGGCGGGATGCCTTCGAATGGCGGCGGGGCGCCCGGAGCCGGGGGCCCGGGCGGGACCCCGGCGGGCCTCGGCGGAGGCGGCGGCGTCCCCGACGCAGCCGCCAAGCACAAGCAGCTGTCGGAGCTCCTCCGAGCAGGCAGCACGTCCAGCATCACCGGCGGCGGGCTGAACTCGGCCAGCCCGCAGCCGGGCGGCATGGGGGCCCAGCTGGGCGCCCTGGGAAAGAGCCCCCTGGGCCAGGGCTCCCCCAACAACCACCCGTCCCCGCAGGCCCAGAAAGCAGGAACGCCGACCGGAGTGGCAGGACAGAACAACGGCAGCAGCGCGGCCTCGCTGGGCTTCAGCCAGGCCATGATCAACAACAGCCAGGGCCACGGCGGCCTCCTGGCCCAGGGAGGCCAGCCCCAGCCCGGGCAGGTGATGAACGGCGGCCTGGGCCCTGAGGCCGGCCGGGGCCGGGGAGCCGGGGTGGCCGGCATGCAGTACCAGGGACAGACCATGCAGGGCGCCGCACCGGGACCCGGAGGGGCGGGCAGCGCGCTGGCAGAGACGCTCACCCAGGGAGGGCAGACCATGGGGGCCCACGCCGGCCTCAGTGCAGCCCAGCAAGCAGGCAACATGAACAAGGTGAGGGAGCCGGCCGGCCGACCGCTGGATTCTGTTACGCCTGTGCGATTGCTGAGGTCCAGGTGTAACGGAGAAACACCCGTGTTGGAACTGTGCTGGACGCTGCGGTTGATGAGTGTATTGTGCTCGGCATTGCACACTGTGTTTTACTAGAGAAGCTCGAAGATCGTCACTGGTGCAGGTGGGAGGGTGCCGCTCCATTCATCCAGTGGTTCTTAGACCAGGGCTGATGCCTCGGTATGAGCATGCAGGATCTGTATATCACTGAAGGCAACACTGTTGACAGTCAGCCCATCACAGGGCATCTGTGACGTTACAAGTTTTCGCTCGGTTGTAGATTTACAACAGCGTGCGTCTCCACGAACAACTTTTGTCATGAATGCTTTTCCATCTTCAACGGGAGAATGGAAACGGAATGGTGACGGAAAGCGCGCCTCCTGACACCCTTAAATACACAGCTCAGGCCGGCCAACCACGGCGTGGATCCAGCCAATCGCAGGCGACCTGTCAAGCGAGGCGGAGACTTGCAACAGAATCAGTCGCAGGGGAGAGGGAACACTCGACGTTTGCGAGGCGAGCGCCGTCAATGTTGGGAGTGTTGTTCAGACTGACGACAGCTGAGACTTGACCTGTTTAACGTGAGGGGACGCTTCACGAAGGCTGCGTTCAGGGAAGGCGGCGTCCTAGTGGGGCAGCGAGGCTCCATCGACTCTGATCTGTACGATGGTGCCGGACCGTGGCAGGTGTGGCTGGTAGAGCGAAGCGTCTGTGGCCCGGTGGCTCTCGGTGATGCTGCCTTGGCTATCTCATGGATTCGTGCGCTTTCATGGGATAATTGTCTGAGACGCTTCGGTGCCGGTCCTGAGATTCCTGAGCGCCAGAGTCCCACGCTCCCCCCCCCCCCTCTCTTTGTTTGCGCGCGCGCTCCGCATCAGGAGCCCACGGCCAGCGGGGGCCGCAGATTATTTGGCGCTGGGCTGCGCGTAGAGACCGGGAGGCTTATCTTCGTGTTTGCATATTCCTGTGGAGCCGTGCTTCTCTTTCGCACGCGTCCCCGGCAGCTTGTTTTCGAGCCGGCGGCCGCATTCAGGGCCGGACCCGAAGTACAGGGATGGCGGATGGACACAGCGGTGTTGCTGTGTGCTGCTGAAAGACCCCATCACTAAAAGAAGATCTGAAAATCCTGAATCTGTGGAGATGCTCTAACCGTCACTGTCACAGACGTAGGGCTGACGGTCTCAAAGGCAACAGCTCCGTTCCGTCCACGCTCGGGCCGACACACTCCAGCCTTTGGCGAGGAGCTAAAACCGACGGTGGCTTCTTCTGCTCACTCACATCTCAGGCGTCTACCTGTGTGTGTGTGTGTGTGTGTGTGTGTGTGTGTGTGTGTGTGTGTTTGCGCGTGGCTGAGAGAGTTCCGGGTGTCACGGGCCCGGCACGTGAAGGTGTGTGGCCGTGCTTTGGCGGCACGGCGGTAGGAAGCCGTGCGTCTGCCTGGCTGCGTGTCGCAGGCATTACCACGTCCCCGGCGCCTCCAGAGAAAGAGAAGCAGCGCTCCGTCCCGGTGTGTGTGTGTGTGTGTGTGCGCGCGCGCGTGTCCTCCATTGTGCCTTAATCGCCGGGCGTAAATCTCTCCCCGGGCCTGGCTGCCGGAGACTGCGGACACTCCTCCTCCCTCCTCCCTCCTCCCCCCCCGGGCTCCTTTTGTTGTCGCGCACGCACGAACACTTCCCCTGCTCTCTGTCCGGCCTGCTGGGTGGCTGCCGGCCCCGTCACTCAGTCAGTCAGGCAGGCAGGCGGGCAGGCGGGCAGGCAGAGACGGGCATTGTAAAGCACTTAATCAGTTAGGATGACAGAGGGTCGAGCGCGCCGAGGAAGAGGGAGGGAGGGAGGGCGGCTCGGCTCAATGGTCTGGCCCGGCAGCCCCAGCCGCCGAGATGATAGCTGGCAACCGTCCCGCCTGGCAATGTGTGGAGTGTGTCAGAGAGGGGGGGGGTGCTGTGTGTGTGTGTGTGTGTGTGTGTGCGTGTGTGTGTGTGTGTGGAGGAGGAGGAGGAGGGGGAGGAGGGGGGAGGGCTGAATGAGAGGAGCAGGGAGCGCGCGTGTGTGCGCCGGCCCGCTCAGCTGTGCTGAAAGGCTGCCAGTGTCTGCTCGTCTCAGCTGGGTCTCTTCTCTATCTGGTCCGTTGGAGCGATGTCAACAGCCTGAGGGGACGCGGGGCCGGCCTGGCATGGGCCGGCCCGCCCGCCCGCCCCCGGCCGAGCCGAGCCGAGCCAGCGGCCCGCCGTTTGCGCGTGGAGCGAGCGGGAGCCGGCCAGCAAGGCTAGTCCACCGTCCCGGCCCCCACTCGTCACGGGCTCCTGTCAGCTGTAGTTCCCCCGTCTGGCAGCCTCAGCTGGGAGGGGGAATGTGAGAAGACCGTGGGTGCCTTATTCTCACCGTTACCTGTGCCACACCGACTCTCCGCCCTGGTCTCTCTAAGAGATAACACACACCGTGAAGAGGTGCCAGTTCAAACACGCGCTCCTCCCAAACTGAATATCACCGAATGATCTGTTCGATACACCAGCAGATTTCGAGTGATTTGCGGGCGTCCGGGAGCCGCTCATGAATATGCGGGAGACTCCATGGAACTTGTCCCTCCCCGGTCACCACTTTCATGGTTTTCCCAGCTGAAGTGGATGTTGCGAACCTCGGTGGAGACGCTGTCGCGTGCGGCTGGGTGCCGGCGAGCTCCTTCCTGCGGGCGCCGTGCTGGGCCGTCCCGCTGCCAGAACACGGGTCGGTTTAGGCTCGGCACAGAGCCACAGAGTGGTGCTGGCACTGTGCTGTCGGGGAGGGGGGGGGGGGGGGTTGTTGCCGGAGCAGGGGGTCCTGTACCCACTAATTGATGAACTGGCATCACGACGGAGGCGCCGGGTGTTGTCGGCCCATTGATGGCGCTTCCCGAATGTGGGGTCCTGTGGCTCTTACTCTGATTATTATCAGGTCCTTTATTTAGGCGGGTAGTCTCATCGAAATCCAGATCCCTTCCACAAGGGTAAGAGTGTACAGAAAGTGTGAAAAAGTAACATTTTACAATAGAAGAAGCAAATGTTTTGGGAAAAACTATCATTTTAAACTGTTCCAAATAAATGAGGCAGTGCAGCTTCAAGATTTCTAGATAGATACATACATACATACATGCATACATACATGCATACATACATGCATACATGCACGCATGCATGCATACATACGTACATACATACACGCATGCATGCATACATACATACACACATGCATACACACATACATGCTTACTTGTATTATCCTGTGGGAAATTAAGGCATCCAGTTGCATCCATTACACAGAAGCACACCAGACATGCACACACATTAGACGTCATAAATAAATGAGCAGATGTGAAGCTATAACGGTTAAAACATAGGAGTGTCAACAAGCAGCATTAGAAATAGACGTGACTGATAGAAAAAAGTTGTATAAATCATTGTGTATGCGCTTGGAAGGTTTCTGCCATGAAGTAACAGTGCTGCCCACCGTCACACTGTGCTGCGTGTCAATGAGTGGACACTTTACAGGATGTGAGAAAGGTGGCGGCGTCGGTCTTGTATTGCTTCGTGTTGCCGCGTCCTGCTGCGAGGACGCCGCCCCCGCTCGCCTCTGACTCTGAGCTCGCCTGTCCCCTGTCTCCGCAGATGGGCCTGGGCAGCAACGGGGGCCCATTTGGGGCCCAGGCGTACGGTCAGGGTGGCGCCGGGCCCGGCCAGCAGCTCAACGCCCAGCAGCAGCAGCAGCAGCAGCAGCAGCAGCAGCAGCAGCAGCAGCTCCAGAACAAGGCCGCCCTGGCCAACAGCCTGCCGCCCTTCCCCAGTGAACTCAAAGGGGCCGCCGTCACCAGCGTGCCAAACATGGTGAGTGCCTCTTACCCTCCTTCTCTCCGTCACTGCGGCCGACGCGGAGGCTGCGGCGCTAATTAAGCCGTGATCGTTCGAGAATTAAACAGAGTTAATCAAAAGGAGCCCCGGCGGGTGTCTCCCCAAAGAGCCTTCTATTATTCTTAAAATTACCGAAAATTTTTGAAAAAAAGAAGAAAGTCAGGACAAGTGGGACAGTTGAAAATGACAGTCCCAAACCCATGGCAGTGTGGGACAGGCGTTTCCTGGATTCTGCTAGTTAGTAATGCAGTTAAGCTAGCCTGTGCTTCCCATAAGAGCAGACTAGAGAGCAGACTGGCTGTCCTGACCGCCCCAGAGGTGTGCCTGGCGGCCCTGTGTGACCGCCCGCCTGTCCCCCCCTCTCGTCCCGCAGCTCCAGCAGCAGCCTCAGCAGCAGGCGGCCATGCTGCCCCTGGCCGGCGCCGGTGGCGGCGGCGGCGTGCCGGTGGCCCCGGCGGGCCCCACGGCCGACCCCGAGAAGCGCAAGCTGATCCAGCAGCAGCTGGTCCTGCTGCTCCACGCGCACAAGTGCCAGCGGCGCGAGCAGGCCAACGGCGAGGTGCGGGCCTGCGCCCTGCCCCACTGCCGCACCATGAAGAACGTCCTCAACCACATGACCCACTGCCAGGCCGGCAAGTCCTGCCAGGGTGAGTTCTCCTCCTGCTCCTCCCGTGGACCTCAGCTCCGCTCCCATCTCCGCCACCAATTACTGGAGCTACGAGATGAGAGTTGGCCACTGTGGATTGGTGTTTAGCAGATGGGGGGGGGGGGGGGGCACAACATCTGTCTGTTGCGAGTTGGAGTATTAGGCCAATGCACGCGATTCCCAAAAGGATTGTCAGAACACGTGTCCCGTAACTGCTTTTAATACCCGGTTTATGGACACCTCTTTGTAGCAGAGGTCCTCCCGACTGTGGCTCTCAGTCTCTTGCTCCTTTCACTGGTCGGAAGGATCTGATATGCGTGCTCAGATGACCCCCTCGTGGAGCGTGGCTCTTCTTCTCTCCATGCAGCTGTTTGCCACTAATAGGAGGACGTTTTCCTAGCTTTAAAGCACTTCAGTGAACGTCTCACCAGAAGGTGTGTTCAGAAGAGTGTCATAGCCGTTCATCCATTATCTTAGCCGCTTTGTGCCGTAACACTGTTGCGGGGCTCTGCTGTCTCTAGCACCCACACAGCAAAGGCAGGGAATACACGCCGGACAGGTCAGGCCAGGGTCAGGACATTCCCACTCCCTGAATTAAAATAGAACCCCATTCAGTCCATTTAGGATGGATTCTAGGTATTAAAGTCACTATATACCATCTACTATAGATGACTTTCTGCTGGTTTCCATGTTGTGTTTTCCATCTAATATGACTCGCATGTAATCCTCCTCCTTCCTTCACACACACACACACACACACACACACACACACACACACACGTGGTAAGTTTGACCTGAATACATTATTGCATTATCATATGTGTATATACTGTGTATATACAATAATGTATTCAGGTTGAGTTTTCAACGATGCCAGTGGCATTTGGGATGTGTCCAAGCGGGAAATGAACTGGATTATATATACAGTTTCCATGGGGACATTCAGTTTGTGGTAAGGTGTGGCCTCGGTGTCCCAGGCTAACGTCGACTACAAACCAACCGGAGAAATGGAAGCGCCAGACATAAACGAGGTGACGAGGCTTTTCAGCAGGCCACAGCCCTCCCAGCGCGTACCTGGGAGGGTTAGGGTTAGGGTTCCCCTTGTGTCAGCTCCAACCGCCGGCCCCCCGTCCCTCTCCCTCCTCCGTGGGCCCATCGGAGCCGAGACGGTCAGAGTGTCCTTCCGCCCTCGGCCCCTGGTGCTTAAGTCGACTCTCTAGCCAAACAGACCTGGAGGGCCGCGTGTGCCCGGGCTCTCTAAGCTCCGGCTCCCTTCCCTTTGTCCGGGGTGGCGTCTTCTCGCTGAAAAGACCACAGGCTGACTACAAAGGACTCGTTCCCACTCTGGGAAAGAGTGGGAACGAGCGCGGGGAGCTGAGCCCTGGGTCTCTGAGCTTCGGCCGCCTCCTTTCATTTCTCCACTTGGCTTGATCCGCTCCGGGTCCGTCTGTCCGGGAATGCATGGCGGAGCGGGTGATCGTTTGGTCCTCTCGCTCTCTCCTGTAAGCGGACGGGGAAAAAAAGGGAAATCCCTGATGATTGCCGGATGCTTAACATGCAGCCAGCGCTCCATCACAGGTTGTCGGGCTCTGTCGCATTTGTTTCGTTCCATTAGTCGATTTTTTTTTGGGACGAGCGAGTGGAAGTTTGAAGATTTGCGTGCTTGCTTTGGCGCTTGGCTCTAAACCCTGGACGACAGTTACTCTCTCTCTCTCTCTCTCTCTCTGTTTTTCTCTTCGCGGTCCGTGAATGTACGCGGTGTGGAAGGTGTATGCATGCATTGTGTGTCAGTTGACCGTCATTCATATGCATGTAAGAGACTATTTCACACATTTCATAGGCACACAGGCTGTGCATCTCCTAGATCGGTACCTCTGGGGACGAAAATGCGAAGCACAGCTGTAGAAAATAACACACCTCGAGGGGTGAGTGTGTGTGTGTTGTGACGGCTCGTCTTTTAAGTTGACAAGGAAAAGTGCGATAAAAATCCAGTTATTGCTTCAGTCCCGTCGCGTAACCTTTTTTCGGTGCGGTGGAAAAAGAGTTTTGAGACGGAGGAACGGTGGCGTGTGTTTTCG